>JACJUY010000169.1:185925-212835 GCA_014220935.1 Platorchestia sp. MABIK | reverse complement strand
ATTGATATGCTGCAAAGAGTGGATACGAATTTCAAAAATCGACTTCATCAGTGTATGCGCAATGGGGGTCGCCATTTATCCGATGTCATTTTCAAGACAACATGAAAAAAAATTGGGATATTGTATTCTCATCTAAAAAATAATTTAAAACAATAACTGAAGTACTTTTGTTTTTATTGACCTTTCAAATAAGTAAGTTTCTCTGGCGCACCCTGTACTAAGCTAATTAGCTAATTAAGCTATTTAGCTTAATTAGCTTATTGATGCGAACATGGAGTTCGTAATAGAAACGGAGGAAAAACAGGAGTAAAGGAGAGAATGGATTGAAAATGTCAGTAAAAGAAAACGTGAAAACTGTCTTTTGGAAAGTAATTTAGAAGATAAAGTGGAGAAGCATTATAACTGATGAAGAAAGAGGCAATTTTGTGAGAGTACTCAGAAACCAAGGACATCAACAAAAAATAACGTGGTTGACAAGCTTATTCCTTCAGAGAGTGCGAGCGCAGAAAACAGACATAGATCATGCGATAGATGGATGCTTGCTTCCGGATGTTAGAAAGTCACAGAACGAACAGAGAATCTGCGCGATTGAAGAAAGTATCGAGAATTTTGAAAACGATGCAACGATTCAGTGAGCATGGATAATGGAACAACATGATTAATAAGTCCTTCAGATATTTGATTAAAAATTAAACAACAATGTGATTTATATGTATGATTTTCCTGTTTTGTCGTATGATATACTTGCAACCTTATTATAGATGACATTTAAACGAGATAAAAGGATATGAAAACACGAACTTATTATTTAAAGTATGTAATATTTCAGTGTACCTTTGTTGATTCACGAACTTTACAAAAGCAGCAATGATTTACAGCAATTTCCAATGTTCCCTGCTCACCGTTTAATATTTCCAATTGTACGAGTAGTTGAATTACCCGACTTTTCGAGGTCAGATGATGACATACTAGAAGGTTATAATGCATTGCTTCTTAAATTTATGTTTGTTTTTGTGTTGTTCGTTTGACTTGATCTCTTCGGTGCCACATACACACACATTCACGCTCACACGCACACACTCAGACACACACATACATAAACGCACGCACACACATACGGACACAGCAGACAGACATAGATTCTTTAAACACACACATACACACGCACACATAGACACACTAGGCAGCACGCGTGTTACATTAGCAAGTTGCTGCAGCGGTGGGGAGGTAACATCACTAATGGAACATCACTAATGGAACATCACCAGGGGAACATCACCAGGGGAACATCACCAGGGGAACATCACCAGGGGAACATCACCAGGGGAACATCACCAGGCGAACATCACCAGGAGAACATATCAGGCAGTACGCCAACAATGTACCTCCCCAGCTGATGATCTGAGTGAAAAAGAACCCTTTAGGCATCAGTCCGTTGATGGTTTCCCTTATTATTAACGACGTCCTGTGAGTGCTCGGCTTCCGATTCATCTTAGAGCTGCCAAGAATTTGCTTTCCACTGGATATTAGAGGGTCAGTTCAATTAGGGTAGCGCGAGAGTTGTACTTTGTGTTAGAAAAACGTACTTAGAAAGCATGAATACATGAAGTATTCCAGAGATGTGTGCTTAATGATGTGAATTACCATACCTTTCTTTTTTTTAGACGCACATTAGCAAAACAAAAATTGAGTAAAATTTTTATGGTATTCACCGATGCTAAAGGCAATATGACGAGTCAAACACGTATAAGAGTAAATCTTTTCATTCAAAGGAACTGAGCGCGAGCGATCCAAAGGTAGTTGAGAAAACCTGATACCAGTTCGCTCCCTCAGAGGCGTTCTGGTCCTATCGGAAATTCAATCAAGTCGCTGTCTTGCAGTGAATTCAAAATTTAGAAGAAGAATCCGACTCGTTTGGGCAGGAAGGCAAGTGGTGCAGAAGTGCTCAGCAAATCTGAGTGTTCCAGCCGGGGCTGGAACAGCAGCAGCCTGCTCTCATTACTCTGTAAAAACAATTTGGATGCTCGCACTCCAAACAATTGTTCAACAATATCAGAAATTCTTACTCGATGCTAACTTAAATTGTACTTAACTTTGTTGTGATGGGACTGAATTTAATACGAGTTGGGTGAGAAATGTAAGACCGTTGTTTAAGAAAAAAAGTAAATTCCAAATGTAGTTTTTCCACACTTAGATTCAACAAAAATCGAATGATCATAACACCTTCAAGAACGGAGAATTTTATTCTTTATAGACATACGATTAATTACCGTCTGGGAACAGATACACCAGCAACTACTTTGAATTATATCGCTTCATCGATTTCACGTTTGATTGAACATTCATCTCAGTGTTTTACCCAAAGGCCAGAACAAAATGGTCTTTTGTTTTTGCAGTGAACTAAAAATATAAATCTCACGTCAGAAAACTCTTTACTTGAACTTTTTCTTACTCAAAGAGAGATTTTCCAACTTAAGAGGAGCAGGAAGTTCATTAATTTTGTACAGTTTCATGCTCAACAGAAAGGTCGCTGCCGCGTGTGTCAGCTCTGACGAACTTTTTCTGCAGGTCTTGAGAGACGGTCACCAGCACGAGTATGTGTAAAACGAATGGCTTTAAGCACTCACGTTTGTCAAGGCTTGCACGACGAGCAAGATTCTGATTTACTGAAGACGATGCAGTAGATGATGACACTTAATAAATAAAGTAATTGTTCTATCTTACAAATCCGGTATATTGAAGTTGATTTCAGCATTGGCAGCTAGGCTCACGCAAATAATAAAAATAAAAGAAGTTAACGTGTGACTAAAGTTAGGATAAATGCGTAGTTCATGTGTGCATCGGTTTAATGGGATCTACTATATATATATATATATATATATATATGTATTTTACCTAATATACCGAATTTTTCAAATTTCACTGTTCACGTTTCTATTGCATCTAGAAGAACGAAAATGAATACAGTTATGTAAAATTGAATTCTGAATCCATTTTCCCACATAAAAATTTCTGATTTTCGTAATAGAAAAAAGTTATTGTGCGAACATAAGAAAAATATATATACTTGCGCAAAACTTTTCCCCACTCTACAATTTTTTACGTATAAGCGCGACTGTGGTCTCATTCGACTCGGAAGAACTGTAGGAACCTCGTAACGAAGGATTTTTTTGAATTTCGAATTAAAAAAAAATCTTGTTAAATTTGTCCAAAAATTTCTTCCCCAGGTAAATCCTCGATTCCTTCTCTATTCTCAGCTCACACATTTATATTGCAACTAGGTGAACGAAAATGAATACAGGTATGTAAAATGTAATTCTGAACACATTTGCTTCTATGAAAATTTTCGATTTTCGCAATAGAAAATCGCAACTGTTGGACATTGTAGCAATAACTTTTTTCTAGTTCGAATTTCAAAATATCCTTCGTTACGTGGGTCCTTCCTACAGTCCTTTCGCGTCGAATGAGACCACAGTCGCGCTTCTACTTAAAAATTGTAGAGTGGGAAAAGTTTGGCGCAAGTATATATATTTTTTCTTATGTTCGCACAATAACTTTTTTCTATCACGAAAATCAAAAATTTGTATAGGAAAAAATTGTTCAGAATTCAATTTTACATATCTGTTTTCATTTTCGTTCCTCTAGATGCAATAGAAACGTGAAAAGTGAAATTTGAAAAAATCGGTATATTAGGTAAAATACATAGTAGATCCCCTTATGGTAGAACAAAGATAGCAAGAGCCAGCCTTGCTGGCCAAATAAACGCTAGCCATGCTAACTAACTAAACGCTGGTCCTGCTCGTAAACTAAACGGTAGTTTTGATAGCAAGCATGACTAGAAATACATGTAGGCTACCGTCAAACAAAGTTCAAAATAAGTCCTTGAGACGAGTGTTCTCGAGCTTGCGGTTTGCTGCTCCCCCCAGTTCGTTACAGGTCAACTTCCCAGCTCAGTTTGGTCTCTGAGGAGAGCAAGGACTGCGCTCACAGTCAGCACATGATGCCAGGATTCATTCAATCTGGACACCAGCGATTGTCTTGTACTTTTAGGTGCTTGTTCCAAACAAAATATGCTCTCGATCTTAATAGAGTTCCGACCTAATTTTTGGAATATGTTTATGTTCATGTAAGGTAAACTAATTTCATGTAAATAATAAGAGCAAAAAGACCACGTGCTCACAATTTACAATCCAATAATGTATATATAAGTCGTGTTCTCTCACAAACATTTCGCTCCATAAAAGCCCTGCGAGCACAACACTGTCATGTCAGCCCCCGGCTTTGCCTTTAGCTTGAAGGTTCCAATGAAGCCCTTGAACTCTCGTCGCTTACTCTACACTGGAAAATTCACTTTTAATATTGAAGTGTTAGTGTCAGAAATGAAGACATTGTAATGGGAGGGTGCCAGTATTATGAAAAACTGCCTCATTGTCAAGGGAACACTCGAGACGCAACCACAAGGAGGAAATGAAGACTCGGTAAATGGTACAATTTATTAACTGCGGTTGACAAACTTTAAGAATGGCTGACAACTAATACTAATAACTTAAAACTTAGGCTCACAATAGATGAAAATGACGCACACACTAAACTAAAGGCTGGCTGCCAGGCTCGGGTTCGACCACACGCAAAGTCCAGAGTCACGCAACAAGTGACTCAACTTCTGAAGTAGCGTGAAGGTAGATCCCCGGAGAAATGGGCAGGAGTATCGCTCCAGTACGGATCAGGTTCGTACGTAGCCCACGCAGTAAATAGAGCTCAGCTCCGAAGGGTACGGGGTCAGGGTACCCAAGCGGGCTCACCAGCGTACCTACTAGAGAGTTATCCCTTCAGACTGGGCACGAGTGCTAGTGCTGCGACCGCAAACTATAAAGCTATGGCGGCGCGAAGCACTAAATGAGATTACGAGAAAAGCTAATCTATGGTCAAATAATAATTCACCCTTACGGTCACATGCACGGAAGTGCAGATAGAACACTTACAGTTAAGTCAGAAAAAAGAACGAGACATCTCACACAATTAATAGTTCGAACACCTTAAACACAGTATGAAATTTTCCCTACACAGCAATTCACAAAAGACAAAAGTTGCACATACAAATATAACATACCGGTGGCTCAAAAAATGAAGTCCTGTTAAATTTGAACCACGAGCGACACAGTAACGCGTGCCGAGGCTCGCTGGTTCACGGATGAATGGACGATGTTGCCAGGGTATAATCACAGAAAAAAAGTTACCCGGGACAGAAAGAATAAAAGTAACTATCAAGAAAGGCGGACGGGCGAAGTTCCCTTACACTCATACTTCATATGTTGCGGAGGGATAAGTCAAGCTTGTGGAGATTGGCCAAAACTCTTTCCAAATTTTATCTCTGAAACGAACTTTGTAACCTCTAACAGCAATTCTGAAAGGCAGATGTACTCAAACAAAAGTTTTCTAATTTTTTACTTTAAAGCTCTATTTTTTAAAAAGTAGATCAGCAAATTGCACAAAGAACAATAAATACGGTGAGTACCTATATAACAATACCAATTAACTGACGCTGGAAAATTTATTGGTATGGTTCATATTAAAATTCTGCGCAGAATAAAAAGATAGTAATTGAAAATAACGTCAACGGAGATTTGTATGGATCAAGTCCTACGGTTCACAAGTAGCATAGATCAATATATATTTCGGTCAATATTGACTTTAATGTTGTCAACGATTTCAATAATTTCGTTGCCACATTAGGGTGACATGGTAAAATTGGAGACGCTTTACACGAATGACATTGTGCTCGCAAATGTTGAGTTTTTGAGATATTAAACCCTGAAGTTATAGGAACGTCATTTATAAAATTGAACTAACGGACATTTGAATAATCAGAAATAACATTTGTGTAACGATAGGTGAGGTTAGGTAAAGTTAGGTTAGTTAAATAAACTCACCTAAACTAACCAAAGTAAACCTAAAATAACTTAACTTGACTTAACCATACCGAGGCCGATGTCTCCCGCCAAGAAACTTCGCGTGTTCTGTGTTAACGAAGCTCATGCATGTGCGGTAGGTACATTTAGTCTGAGCTTTATCTTGGTCTATAGCCCGTTAAGATCTGTGTATTTTCTAGGTATTTCACTTGCTGTCTAGACACGGAAGAGTACGTCGAAAGGGGCTAATGATTCTGTAAGGTCTTAATATTTTTCAAAAAAATTTCACTGTACGCTTTACCAATTTTACTGGTATCTAATAGAACTTATTATAACTGTGAAAAAGGGAACATCATAAGCAGACAAGGATTTTGATTGTATGGTACCTTCATTAATTTAATTTGTCTGTACCTAGCCGACCCGCACCTTCCCGAGGTGATACCGTTAGTATAGCCAGCTGCGTTAGTGAACAATTTACATTGTAACTGATTGTATTGATTATAAATTTTTCCATTTATCTAGTTCTTCTGGCTAGAACCAACGCGGGCGGTGCCCTCTAACATCAGGGTCTTTTGTCGTTTTTGTACTAGTGTTAAGAATTTGTAAAAAGTGTATAGGGAGTTTTCCCTGAATTTCGTGTGCGGGCTCTTGCCCAGCAAGGACCCCTCCCTTTCCCGCCCTCGGCTCGGCGCTGAAGCAAGGAAACAAATAAAAAAATGGACATCATGGAAGTTGCAGAGGAGGGGCCTCCGTCCCCGAAGATTCCGACCGTCGGAGGAGCCTATCAGAAAAGGAAACACCGGTATATTCCCTTCGACCTAACAGAGGACAGGTACTTTTCCAAGTACTTCTCAATAACTTTTGCCCCAGAAGAAAAGAAAATGGTAAATCCCTTCAGTATAATGGAGGAAATCACTAAAGTCACGGGAGAAAAAGTGAAGCGGCTCTCCAGCATGAACCGGGAAATGATGTTGGTGGAGGTACGCAGCGAGCGACAGGCCGAGAAGATCGTGGATCTCTCGAGAGTGGAAGATGTGCCATGTCAGACGACTCGGTACGACCGATTCAATCATTCAATTGGACTAATTTATGTCAATGACTTCAACATTACAGACGTGGAGGAATTCAAGACAGGACTTCAAGAAGAACACAATGTGGGAAACGTAACAAGAGCAACATTCATCAAACCACGAAACCCCGAAACGCAAGCCTTCCTAATAACTTTTCGACAACAATATGTGCCCTACAATATTTACATTCCTGGAGAACGACATGACACTAGAGTGTACCCCTTCAACAATAAACCTATGGTGTGTAACCACTGCCAAACGTATGGACACACTGCCAAAAGATGCCGCAGCAGCGCAGCGATTTGCAGAAGATGCGGGGGAGTTGTCACTCTACTAAGGGCTGCACGTCGGACCAGGAGAAATGCCGCCTCTGCGGAGGTTCACATGCAGCAGGGAGGGCTGCGTGTAAGAGAGAAATAGAAGAGAGGAAAGTGTTAGAAATCATGCAGAGAGAAAAAGTTGCTATGCGAAGAGCTAAACAACTGAACGACGGAGTGACGGAGACCGAACGTGCGGTGCCATCAACTAAATATATTACTCACTTCGATTGTAAAATGAATGAAGCACACCGCCGAAACATGTCCCCTTGGCTATTGGAAAAGTGTATCACAAATCACCTTGGAAGCAAACCAAAAACCATCAGATCAACGAGCAAAACGGTATTCACTGTAGAAGTGAGCGACGCAGCACAGTTCCAAAGAATGAAACAATTAAAACAGATAAGTCAGTTCCCCGTCTCAGTAGAAGAAAACCTCAACATCGGAATCCACAAAGGCTTGAAATATGTCTATGAGTACGACATGAATAATTTTTGAGCAATTCAAGAAGGGTCTACTGGAAAAATGCGGAATTCAGGATGCAATTCAAGCAACCTGGATAAAACCCACCAATGTGCATGCCAAACCCTTACTACTGTCCTTCAGACAATCGCCTATCCCAGAATACAAAGACATACCAGGTGAACAAGCTAAAACTAAAGTGTATGAAAGTAAATCAGAGCCAATGATGTGTAAGAAATGTTTAGAGTATGGGCATGGAATCAAATATTGTCCAGGGGATGAAACATGTTTAAAGTGTAGTGAGTCAGGACATGGAATTGACAGATGTGAGTCCGACGAAACCAAGTGCTATCACTGTGGTGAAGGACATACAGCTGGAGCTAAGGTGTGTCAAATGAGGAAAGTGGAGGATGAAATCCTGATGAAACAGAGCCGGGAAAGAGTGTCCAAAGGACAGGCCAAACTTCTCTTCAACAGACGTCATCCGAACTTCAGTATGAACTATTCCCAAGCTGTCACAAAAGGAATCACCACAAACGAAACGGAAAAATCGAATACGAAAAAACGCCAGCGTTCAGGAGATGATGGTGCAGAAGACCAACAAAATACCAAACAGAGAGCTGAAAACCCAACTAGTAACAAGACAGTGTAGAGCAGTGGGCGGCAGAGAGCTGATGGAGAAAGTGGCGGTGGGACTGAAGTGGTCTGTGAGAGCCCAAACACCGGAAGAATATACACAACAACAGTTGACCTGCATCTACATACAACGGCCTTCAAAAGAGAAAAGAAGGGCAGAGAGAAGAAAAACGAGTACTATGGGCAAAAGTCAAGAACAGACAGAAGCGGTGAAGTGGACAGAGACATGTATGAAGAAGAACTCAAAAACTCGAATCTTTCGTCTAAAAATAGTACTAAAAAATCGCGCGGAACTTCTCGAGACGACCGGAGACGAGTGTCCCCGAAAAGAGGGCAAGCCAGAGGTAGCGGGGAGCGGAGACCAGGAGCAAGTAGAAGGAAATGGCGGTGAGTAGGGGGAGTGCTGGTGAAGTGTTCCAGCAGTGGAATCTGCAAGGTATGGCCTCATCAAAGGAAGATCTGATAAACCTTATTGACGCATACAAGGCAGCTGTTATAGCAGTTCAAGAGACTTTATATGGTAATGACTACATATCACCAATAGCTGGCTACAACGGATTCAGTAAACAAGGCCATTACAACCATAGATACCACGGAGGAGTTGCAGTATATATTCATTCTTCAGTAACGACCCAAGAAATTGAGATTCAGTCGTCGCTACAGATCATAGGAGCAAGAATTCATCTAACGCACTATAAAATTATAACAATAGCATCCAAATACTTACCACCAGGAGCAAATGTTGATCTACAAGAACTCTCAGACACCTTGAACGCACTACCCAAGCCGGTTGTGGTGATGGGGGACTTCAATGCCCACCACATCGACTGGGGAAACAAGACAACAGACCGCCGAGGCCGTTTAGTGCAGAATGCCCTCACCAAGACAAATCTCAACATCGTAAATGACAACTCAGCTACTCACATATCTGGATCAGTGATCGATCTTGCGCTAACATCCTCGGACATAACACCCGACGTAAATTTTACAGCACTGTCTTCAGTATTCAGTAGTGACCACTTCCCGATTATTTTGTCTATCACCGTACAGCAGGGTGACGGGAGAAATGAAACGGTGGGGTGGAATTTTAAAAAGGGTAATTGGAAGGAATATCGGACTGACTCGATATGGAGAGAAGTACATCGGCAGGAATTACCAGAAGACCCGGAGGCAGCTGTCGATGAACTTTACGTGAAATTCAGGTATATGGCAGACAAATGGATTCCGCAATACAAGACGCGACGACACCATGCAAAACCTTGGTGAACCACTGAGTGCAGGAGAGTGTGGCGAGAGCGCGAGAAGTGTTACAGGGACTACAAGCGGACAAATGCGCAAGAAGACAAGCTGAAATGGAAAAGGGCAAGAGCGGTGGCAACACGTACCTTCAGAGAAGCGAAGCAGAATAGCTGGCGCGAGTATGTGTCATCGCTCAACGCAACCACACCGAGCAGCCATATTTGGGAGAAGGTGAACCGAATCCGGGGCAGAGCCAAGAGACAAATAAAAATATGGAAAGAAGGAAACGAACTTTTTTCAACAGTATCAACCATCGCGGAGAAATTAGCACACACCTTCGCCCACACTTCCAGCGATGAGAACTGTTCTAACGAGTTCCGTCAGTATAAGCAACAGATTGAACAGATACCAGTGAGTCTAACAAGCAAGAACGACGAACCTTACAACAGCCCTTTCACCTTCGAAGAACTTTTGTCAGCAATTAAGAGCAAGAGAAATAAAGCTCCAGGACCTGATGCTATTAGTAACCTTTTGATTAAAAATCTGCCTGACAACCCACATCAATACCTGCTGAATATCTACAATAAAATATGGACAGAAGAGTACATTTATCAGCCATGGAAGCAAGCTATCATTCTGCCTATTCCTAAGCCTGGCAAAGGCCACACAGACCACAAAAATTACAGGCCCATCTCACTGGCAAGCTGCATACGCAAGACTTATGAGAAAATGATAAACCGAAGATTAATAGAATGTCTTGGAAATAACAAAATATTTACAGACATACAGCGTGGTTTCAGAAAGCACCGTGCCACAATCGACCATCTCATCAGATTTGACACATACATCCGACAATCGCTTGCCGCAGGGAAATTTGTATTAGCAGTCTTCTTTGACTAGAAAAAGCCTACGACATGACGTGGCACCATGGTATAATGATGGATCTGGCGAATGCAGGCTTGAAAGGAAGGCTGCCGAACTTCATTAGGGAATTTCTAAGAAATCGCACATTTCAAGTGAGAGTGGAACACAAACTGTCGTCTCCTAAAGAACTGGCGAATGGGACACCACAGGGCAGTACGTTGAGTGTCACCCTCTTTGCCACGAAAATCAACTCACTGGCAAAAGAAATTCCTGAGGAAGTGTTTGCTTCATTATTTGTGGACGACCTACTCATCGCCTTCGCTGATCACAGTGCATTTAGGGTTCAAGAAACACTGCAAGCAACAATCAAAAGAGTTACCCGATGGGCCAAACACAACGGCTTCAAATTTTCAACCTCCAAAACCACAGCCATGCAATTCTGTAAAGGAAACAAACCAGTAATTATACCAACACTGAAACCGGAAGACCACATTATTCCAAACGTTGAAAACTAAAAATTCTTAGGACTGGAATGGGACAGAAAACTAAACTGGACCGCACACATCCAAAAAACAAAAGCTAAATGTAAAAATGATCTGAATCTAATGAAATCTGTCTCCTCCTACACATGGGGACAATGTGAGGGCCCTAGCTAACGGTTAGGTAGGCTTCCCTGTTGTTAAAATAACACAGGTTTTTGTTTACCAAACGCAACGAAACTCAACGAAAAGCAACGAAACACAACGCAACGAAACACAACGCAACGAAACACAACGCAACGAAACACAACGCAACGAAACACAACGCAACGAAACACAACGCAACGAAGCACAGCGCAGCGAAACGCAGCGAGACGCAACGCAACGAAACGCAACGCAGCGAGACGCAACGCAACGAAACGCAACGCAGCGAGACGCAACGCAACGAAACGCAACGCAACGAAACAAAACGCAACGAAACAAAATGCAACGAAACAAAATGCAACGAAACTAAATGCAACGAAACAAAATGCAACGAAACAAAATGCAACGAAACAAAATGCAAAGAAACAAAACGCAACGAAACGCAACGAAACACAGTGAAACACAACGAAGCGCAACGAAACGCTGCTTACGACCTAATTTAAATGTCTCTGTAATTTTGTTTTGTAATTGACTTACCTTTATTGATAAACTGTTAAATTGATATTATTATAACTATGAAAAACATCCTTTGGTAGAAATACCAAAGCGACAGCTAAATAGTCTATGACCGAAGCTGTCGTTAAATTAGTTTATTATTATTATTATTAATCCGCCCAAAGATTGATTACGGTTGCTTTGTTTACGGATCAGCTAACGCAACAGCATTGAAAGAGCTCGATGTCATCGATGCATCAGCACTGGAGCCTTCATGACTACGCCTGTACAAAATTTGAACATCCCCACCAATGAACCTAAGCTAGAATTATTCAGAAGAAAAGAACTGCTTCTTCGGTATTATTTCAAACTCAAATGCCACTTCCTTAACCCTGCCTACCGGTGTATTCACAACTCAAACTTAGAATTGTACTTTAGCAGCAGTGAGCACTCATCGAAATCTGTCATCAAGAAACTGACAACATCGGCATCTACGGATGCTTTATTTCCAATTGAAGCATGATACATATCACCTTTTACATTGTTTTTTCAAATGCCTTATAACTAACACCAGGACGCCAAGACGCTTTCCCCCAGTCAAAGACCGGTACCCATTTCAGACACCTGGGTAGAGAGGGGTATTGTGCTTAGAATTTTTCTCCTATACCCAACAGAGAAAATCGCCACCAGCGCCGAGACTCGAACCCGGGTCTCCCCGCACGGAGTCAGGTCCTATACACACACGGCTATGGCGAGCAACTCTGTGAAGTCCTAAGCCAGTACAATATTCCTACACAACCTGTCCAGCCATACTTCACTCCAGGAACGTATTCATGGGTTCAGAAGCGGCCTACCATCGTGGAAAATATAATGAAGTTGCGAAAGGAAGATGTAACTCCGGCACTCATGAGACACGTGCATGAGGATACAGCGAGTAAATACGGTAACTGCAAGTTCATCTTCACGGACGGCTCGAAGTCTCAGACGGGGGTATAGGTGCAGCGGCAGTGATGGGCAACATCATAAAAAGGATATCACTACCGATGGTCGCAAGTGTCATGACAGCAGAACTTCATGCAATAAAACTGGCAGTCAGCATTATAAACGAAACACAATTTGATAACTTTGTAGTCTTTAGCGATTCTTTGAGCTGTATACAGGCTATCGACAATAATACAGATGACAACCAACTTCTCAATAGAATTTTATTGGATATACATCAGATCATCTCGGAAAGCCCATCACCATCAGCTGGGTGCCCACCCACGTGGGGATCGGTGGGCATGAGTGTGCGGACAGAGCAGCAAAAGAAGCAGCAACGAGGCCATCAGAATTTGCCCTCATTCCGCACAAAGACTGGTTCCCGTTGATAAGAAGGAGGACGTATGAAATATGAAATGAGGAGTGGCAGCGATGCCGAAGCGATCTGAAAGAGATGAAGAGCAGTCCTGGAAGGTGGAAAGTGAGACGGCAGAAGTTGAACCGCCAAGATGAGGCCATAATTAATAGACTTCGATTGCAACACACCGCCCTCACCCATAACTATCTGTTGAACCCTGAAGCCCTGGGCCAGAGACCCATATGCGGATGGTTCGGAGATGCGGTGCTGACGATAAAACATATAATTGAGACATGTCCTGCTCTGCAGCAACCAAGAAGTATCCTCTGGGGGAGTGTCAATGGCAGGAGAGTAAATGACTTCTTGAAAGATGGTGGCCCAGTAGGAAAGTGCTGGAATATGTTATGGCTATCAAAGCGTATGTAAACTTGTAAATCTCACCATCCGGTCAAGATATCTGCCTGGAATCATGCGAGACATGTTTTGTTAATATAGGAATCAGCATTCCTAATTAGTTGCTGACGATAAAACCGCAATATGGCCGGGCGCACTGCGTTGGTACCTCGGGGGGTTTCAGCGTGGGCAAGGCGCTCGGCCATAAATGGGTGGGCAGCTGAAACCCCCAAGGGGTCTGGCTGCCCGAAATGTCCGAAAGATGCCTGGTGTGACGGATATTCAAGTTGGGATCGTTTGTGACACTTATGATAACAGTGATGGTGTGAGGGTTGAATAAAATTTCATGGTGTTTGAGCCATATTTTGAATTGAAAACTGTGTGTGTCACCAATGTAACTAAAAATTAATTTTCTTTGTCGGGGGTGTGTGGAGGTTGATGTTGGGATTCTGAGACTCACCATGCAGTGTGGTCTTGGTAGTTGAACTACTAGCAAACCTGTGTCTTGTATGGGGCTACAATACTGAAATACCCTGCACTCGCCCACGTATTGTGATGTTTACCTGCGCATTTATATTATCTTGTAAAGTAAACCAACCTAAAATAGAAGGACCCAAACGAATCTCTGGATCATGACGCTCGCTGCTTAACACTTGCAAAACTTCTGAAATCTTAAAAACTCTAAATGCGATATTAAGTTTGGCAAAATCGCCAAAGCGACAGTTAAATAGTCTATGAGCGAGGCTGTCATTAAATGAGTTTATTATTATTATTATTAATGTTTTTGTTAGAGCGTGATAAAATATTTTATACCGTGCAATTATCCCTAAATTAATTTTGTGTATAAGATAGGTTTTAGCATTCTCGATAGTTGTGTTTATTTAGTTTATTAATAGCATAATATGTGAAGTTGGTGATGTTCAACTGCAATTAGCAGCGTTTTTAGAGCTAGATCCCAAGTGCGTGTGTATTATATTGTTGCAGAAACCGTTTGGATAAGCCTGCGCGTTTTCGAATACCCTATACGCACCTAAACAACCACGAAGTTCTTTACATTCCGTGTCCGTGAAACGCCGGAAGAGCCATATCGAAACTGCCGTTAATGCTATTCTTACCTGACTTTATTTTTGCCATATCTCGAAAACTAAGCATTTGCGAGCACAATGTCATTCGTGTAAAACGTCTTAAAACGTCTCCAATTACCTAAATTTCAAAATGAAATTTTCAAAGTCGTTGACAACATTAAATTCAATATTGACCAACAACTCTTTTAAGCTTTCTCATGAAGTGCAATACACTCCAGTGTGCAACTGTAATGCTTACGACTGTACTTATGAAATGCAAAGCACACCGGTGCACAACTGTAGATAAAGTAAAGGAATTTACGAAGTACAAGCCACGCCAAAAACACTAGAGGATAAAAAAGGGACCTCACAGCCCAGTTGTGCCCTGCAGACGCTAACTTCAACTCTCGGAGGCAGGAGCTGTTGTGCGCGTGGCGCTTCTCGCAGGGATGAAGTTGTCCAGGTCATCGCACTGAAGTTTAGCGAGTCATCGAGGAAGAACAAGGAAGTTCATTAAAATAAAACACGGCCGATCCTCGGGTAAAGTTTTGTTCAGTATTGAGGCTAAGTTTTGTTCAGTATTGAGGCTAAGTTTTGTTGGTCACTTGGTCTAAGTTCCTAGTTCTATACTTGAGAGCTTGTGCATACTGGCTTCTGGGAAAAAATTTCTTACTCATAATGATTGAGAAAAATCTCTGGATGAAATTTGATCTAAAGTACAGGGTAAAGAAACTTAATTACTTTCCTAGACTCTGAGTTTATGAAGCATTAGACTTCACTTATTTATTCGTGTGTTATTGCAAATTTGTACATGATATTTGACAAAGGACAACAAATGGGCAGGTTTTGCCCTTCCCTTTTGCCCTTTCATTGCCTAGTACTATTCCTTTCCTGTATCAAATAATTCTTCAAATACAGGCCTGGTCTCGGACTGGTTTATTCGGTTCTCCCGCTGGAAACGTGACCCTCGTACTGGTAAAAACAAAATTTATGGGATCATTTCGCGAATATTTCACGTTCCTGACAGAATATTTGTGCGTTGTACATAACCAGCCCAGTGACGCTGACGGCTGAGTTGCGTCTCTCTTCACGGTCGGTCAAAGCATAAAAACGCCGGTGAAATTTCATAACACGAAGATCCTATTAAACACTTCTGGAAGTAGAAAAGTTTACATAATTTAAGCCCTTGACTAGACACGGAATGAAACCCATGCTAGGGTTCTCAAAAGTGTTGGTGGAAATGAAATCCATAGTAATTCTCGGGGGTGGTGACTTCTTCTTTTTTAGGCATGGGATTGAATTCTCATTAGAATGAAAATGTTCATTTTTCCCATACGAAATATTACCTTGCTGTTGTGTAGTGCATTTCCTTACATTACATAGTCAAGAAAAATATTCATATAATATAACAATTGAGTACAATCATGCTTACAAGCTGAAAAGCTTTCTGTAGGTTCAGAAAATGCTGATCCCGACCCTCAGTCTCCAGTTGCGGTCGAAAAAGAAATACAAGGCTTTGATGCAATTAATCGGTGACTTTACGCTTAACAAATTCTCACAATGTTCCTGACAAGAAACGCTCTCTCGTCAGTTTAATAAAAATGTATTGAAATTTTTTTCATTTGCCAAGCTGCCAAGCAGCGGACAGCGGCTTGCCGTTTTCTGTATATGAGATTCATCTGTCGCACGTGTACGTCCACACAAGGCGTTGAAGTTTTAACCATCACCGGAAGGTGTCACCTCTTATGATTTGCTTCAGGGCTTCAGCTTCAAAAGATTGGCTGAAATCCTGAATCATAACTGGCGGATAACTCGGAGCCTAGACGCGATCCCTGCCGTCAATTACACTCGATGCAAGAGTCAGAAAGTTGGCTTTCATCACTAGAGCGAGTCGCTGCGAGGAAGGGGAAATGGCAGAGGGAAACCAGAGGACGCGTGGGAGTCGAGCGCTGCTGATGCACTTCTACTTTAATTTCCTTCTTTGTGTATTAGACACATTTCGCCGCTAGCATTAATTCTCCGTAGGCTTGGACTAAATAAACTTGTAACTGCACAAAGATGTATTCCGCGCCCTTCGGAATATGTTGGAGGGCTTTGTAGAATGTCCTGCAAGCTTTGAAAGAATATTCTGCAGACCACCAAAATATTTCCAGGAGACCTTGGTTAAACATTCTGCAGGCCTTAAGAAAATGTCATCCAAGCTTGGAGAGAATGTCCTGTCAGCCTTGACTGAATTTCCTGCGGGCCTTGACTGAACATCTTGCAGGTTTTTGGTCTTGACTGAATATCTTGAAGGTTTTGATTGAATATGCAGCGAATCTTGAGTTAATATCCAACACGCCTTGTCAGATCATACTGCAGTCCTTGACAGAACATCCCGCGTAGCTTGACACAATATTCTACGAGCGTCGATAGAATAGCGTAATGGCCTTGACAGGCTAGTCTTCTTGTATTGATGAAATACTCTGCAGACCTGACAGAATGTCCTAAAGGCCTTTATTGAAAATCCTGCAGGAATTGAGTGAATGAACTGCTGGTGTTAGCATAGTAGCATCTCACTATGTGATGATTTCCCACTGGTCTTGACAAATGCTACTGGAAGAAAAATATAGAGACCTTCGATTGAAATCCGTCTATGAATTCAAGGAATTTTGAAGTCTTTGTAACTCTTTTAAAAACCTTTCGATAATTCAGACCCATCGATGTCTAGCAAGCTGAACAGCTTGACTATTATTTTACTGATGGTACAGAACTACAGTGAAATAACAGGAACCATTACAGATGATGGGCGCAACAGTTACCAACAGTAATTGCAACCTGGATGAGAAATGTCATCGTTTAACTTTCTAACAGCACCCTTCTAGCATCGAGCTGAGCTTCTCAGACAACCGGTGCAGGTTTACTCTCAGCAATGCATGACGAGCTGCAGTGAAGCTACTCAATTAGCACCATCATCCAGATTTATATTCCTCGTCTTAACGGATGTTTCATTCCGGATGTATCTGACGCACGCGAAACAAGAGTTACGGATTGAACTGAAGTGACGAAAAAATGTAAAATTTTCGTTTGAATTTTTACAGCTTGAATTCAGATTATTTCCTTTCTATACATAAATTAACATGAATTTAGTGTGTTTTCGAAACGCCTGTGTAACTTTGAAGTTCATGATCTGAAAGAGAAATTCGCGCTTCTCACTTAGGTGCTTGCGTTGGAGATAATGCACACAAGTCGAGAGTATCAGAGATAATTGACACAAGTCGATAGTATCAGAGATTACGAGCTCCTTAATAAAGGTTGTGTATTGCATAAAATACGAGTTTCCGAATATTAAAAAATCACTGCTTAAATCACAAATTACCGAAATTATTAACTTGTCATATAAGTTCTTCATAGATCATCTTTTGGAGATCCCTCATCTTAATGTACCCATGTGGTAATTAAATACACAACAATACTGGCATTGAATGCACGTGCCTTATAAATGTTTATAAACACGAAAAGCCTATATGTATCCGTAAGTTTTTTAAAATCTTTTACGTCTGTGCATATAGATTCAATCTAAAACTGTTTTCTATTAGAGCGTCAGTTAAAGGGATTGGGTCGCAAATGTAGTCAAAAACAATACAATTTTTTCGAAACAAAAGTATTGTTTTAAAAACGTTGGCTCGTTATACTACAATAACGTATTGAGGCAGATCATAAGGCTTGTTTTTGTACGTGAACTCCTACTACGTGCTCAGTCACTCATGCGCTATAGAGGACACAGTTATTGTGCTAGTCTGTTTGAACGCACGAAATAGATGTAGGTTCGTGACTTCATTTTGTCGTCATGCTTGTCCTTCATCTATTATGCGTCAGCAATTGTTGTCTAAAAAGTCTGGATTTCAAAAGGGAACCTTCTTCCTTCGTTTTTATTTTATTCCCACGTTTCAAATGTTTCACTGCGAAGCACTTTTGATGTCGCACAGAACTCTACAGGTGATATCTTTCAAAAAAATGAAAAGAAATGCGACGCCACGTAGACCAACATCTGGTTTCACTCAAGAAATAACGTTTAAGAACCCGAGAAACGAGCAAAATGACAAGATTTTGCTGCTGGAAAGACCATTGTCATTTTGTGGCAGAAATTTGCGGGCATCCTGAGCTACTTTAGCTGCAGTGTCACAGCTCACAACAGTGAACAAAAGGCCGCATTTGACGAAATTCAAGCGTGTTCTCACTGGCCGTTGTGGAAAATGGCCCCACTTACTGAGGCAAGTTCCCCGAAATAAAAAGAGAGTTTTGTCTAAGCGTAATCTGGCAGGATGACCTCCGGTTTGCTCCTCTCCACAACGGCCATAGCACGGCTACTGCAAAGCACCTCCAGGACCCCCCGGGCCATACAAACTAGCAGCCAGCCAGCGTCCCACCTTTTCTTGGCCCGCTAAAGTGCGAATGGTCAGCTCCGTGCTCCCAATTCTGAATAGCTTTTTTCAAAGAAAGGGAATTTAATTCAACCTAAAAATCGACCTGAATCGTTCAGAGCCCTTGAGTAATTTAAAAACGAAGATTGTTATCCATGCGTGTAACCACTTTTCCGCGTTGACCCTCTTATTGCGGGCGTCATGAAACTTTGAGTCATCTTTAAGCCATAAAACAAGCAAAAACTTGCAGATCCCGAGCTGATTTATGATACGATACTCTGGGTATTTGGGAGAAGTTAATTTGTCGGGTTTCCGAAAATTCCACAATATCAACAATGTGAAAAGAAGAGCATGCCTTGGAAAGTGTGTTCATGGTAAGAGCGATCTGTGCACATAAAAATACATGAATACATTCATTCGCATTATAGGAAGTAAAATCGAGCAGCTATAATTTAGTAGTGAAGTAAACTTTCATGTTCAATCATAAATGACACGAATTATAATATTTACTTTGTGACAACCACAATCACCTCCAAATGAATGATTAACTTTGAATATTATCATATTTTAACTAAATGTGGAAATTACAAAATTATATTTGATTGAAGAAATCTATTGCGCCCCGAAATGTAGGATACATTGGCAGCCTCGTATTATTTTGACATCATATAACATCAACGTATCCTTGTCAACTGTGAATGAATAAAACCTTCACGACGAGACAAATAATTATATGTCAGTATTGAACGTTCTCGAATTGAACTATACAATTGTTTTTACGATTAGGTGTCTCTTAAGTGAGATAATCTATAATTATCGATCTAGCAGCCGACAGCTTCAGCCTCTATCCTGAACATTTAGGAAAAACAGACAATCATCACACAATTGCAAAGCTCAGGACATTTTGGCCCATCCTTCCTTGTGAAGGAAGACCCGCTATACCGACCACCGCGTCATCATCCCTGCCGCGATGTTCCGCAACACTCCACCAATAAAGGTCGCCGCAGGCCTAGCGCTCGACTGAACCTCCTTCATTTTGTGACACTCCAAAAGCTTTCCACGACCAAATACGGCTCACTGGTGCGCGCCTGTACGCCTAAATAACGCATAAAGCGAGGCAGTTAGCAGTGAATGCGATCTGGGGTGCACTTACGCGGCGTGTTGGACTTGAATGCGTCATTTCCAGGAATGATTTGAGCTCCCAATTGTCTGTTTTACCTCGTAAAGTTGATGGCCTCGTAGCTTTACTACATGGAATTATTTTAGAATAATTTATAAGCAATCTTAGTCCTTCACAGTTATGCAGTTGTCATCAAGTTGGGTTAGCTCAAATTAAAGTTAACTTATGGCCAATGAGCTCTATTCACTAGCATTTTTTAGAGGCTAAGTGAAATGTTTTGCGGAGGTCGGTACAGGGTTGGCGAAACTAGCTCAGTGATCGTGATAGAAGAACAGCGAGTGTTTTCTTGAAATTATTCTTGTTGGGCCAAATTTTCCACGAGAACCAGAGACGTGCTTTAGGAACGTAAAGTCAAGTGTTTTTCTACAGTATATATAGAACAAAAGGAATGAAAAACGGAAAAGGGAATGGCCTGTGCCCTTGCAGAGCTAATCTTAATTAAAAATGGTATTCTACTTGATCTAAAACAGAATTACATTTTAACTTCACTGATTTTGGCGAGTAAACTGTCCTTCATGCCGGCCCTTTTTTATGGAACACCTAAAACAACGCCGCTCTGTCGCAATTGATGTGAGACTCTGTTCTTTGTTTTTTTTCCTGGAAGAGCCAAAAATCTAAAATTTCCTGCCCACAAAATGCTGCGAACCCAACCGGATGATTTTTACAAAACACACATCAACCAATGATAGTATTCTCAGAGTCGTTTGGAGGTGCTCATGGGTCAAAGAATGATCTGAAAGCGCTGCCAAAAACTGGAGTCGCCGATTTGAGCAATAGTTATTGAAGGAAATCGGCAGGGCATCATCACAAGCTTTAAAAGCCGTTGTGTGTTTAATTTTGCATTTGTTCATACAGATTTACGCATCAATAGTAAAACAATTTTAATGTGTAGTATAATACGAAGTTTTATAATTGACTTCTATCTGTTACTCCTCTCAAAGATCTGAATCACACTCTGCCTCCTGATGCTGGATATTTGACACATTTTACGACAGCTTGTTTTTATATTGCAGAAATTTTTTGTATTCCTTGCTGAAAGGAAAAACGTTTTTCTTCTCATTACATCCAATAGATACATATTTAACACAAAAACGTTCAAATTAACTAGTGATTATGTAAATTCTTAACTCAACTTAGAGTTGGATTAATTTGAACTTGACTTGGATTAATTTGAAGTGAAAAAGGTGTAGAAAGCTTTCATCAGTGATCGAATGATTGGTTTTAATTTCAAAGAGAAACTTAAAAACAATGAAATTATCGATTTGTATTTTTAATCAGTAATTTGTGCACTGCTTTCAAATCATGGATACAAGTCTATTGATATAAACTATTTAACTCTTTAACGTCAGTTATTTTCATGCATATTACGCGTATTAGAAACACCGTTATTACACTAACACTGACATCGGGTTGTCACCGACATAAGAAGAAAGAAGAAAATTTCACTCGGCAGTGAACCTGAAAAAGACATTAGGGGACAAATTCGACAAAAAGGAAACATTTGTAAAAAATATTCACACCATTTGGTCCTCATTAGAGTAAGAGGATTGAGTCTGAATATGTAGCATGTTTCCCAATTTGTTTTAAATTCATCATCGTAAATGGAGGTCAGTAAGTCAGTCGTGTTAGCGACTATGTGCGAAAGTAATGTTCAATTTTAACGAAATATTTTCCTGAGGGACTAGATCAAATATTTTGTCTTGTAATATTTTAAAAATATCTATGACTAATAAGGACGCTATTCATTCTGTTCATTCGAGTCTTGTTTCTAATTTCGAGAATATTTTCACCCATGTTTGCCCAGTCTGAAGATCACATTGGAAGTGTTTTTCTAGTTTCAAAAAGGCATCAAAGCGAGTACCGCGGCAAGAGATGCTTGAGAGAGCATATGGGAACGATAAACAAAATTAAAGTAGCTCCTGTAGCTGGTCTTCCTTTTTCAAAATGGGTATTTCAATTGAAAGATGAGTCGAAGGGAGGCGCCAAGAAAACTTTATCTCGAAGCTATCTTCTTAGAAAGCATTATTACCACAAGAGAACTTTCACAATGATTAAGCGAGGCACGTATAGCCCTGCTACGCCAATTGAAAACCATTGGAAAATATCGGGGGTTGGAAAATGGGTCTCTCACGGGCCCAAAGAATCTGCAACACGCAGCACGCTAGTCTGATAAAAAATTTCTTCTGATTGCTCAATTCGGGATATATTGATCTGTTTCCAAGTCATCTTGACCAAGTCCTCCAAGTCCTCCATCCGATTATCATTTGTTTTTAAGACTATTGAGCCATTCAAATTGTCCAAAATTCAAATTTGTTTTAAGATATTTTAATGGCGCAGATACGATTCAACCATCAAAATACTTTGTTTCGAAGAGCCTAAATTGCGTTGATTTTACCCCTGTTTCATGGCCATCACGAGTTCAGTGTTAGATTTCAGATCAGGCAGAAGATGAAATTAACTCCCATGACCAGTCAGTCGGGTATTATGCAAGTATACCTACTTAGGTAAAGGATTTAAGCGCAGTGTCGGGCGTCCCAGTTAAAAATCGCCTTCGGTATCTACGCAAATTAACGCAGTAAGGCCCGTGAATCGCAATTAAGCCCTGTGGCCTTTACGTACAAGGTTGACGAAATTGCCGTGTGGCTGTGCAAAACAGCTTGGTTCCACGTATTTTTACCATGGTGTCAAAGTGAGCGACTACTATGTTGAGTAGACATTTTTACGCAGCGGCTGCGGAGAGCCGGCGCTGCTAACCATATGATAGCGATATTGATTCGCTTCAGCCATCCCAAATTATGGCAGCGATTTTCAACTGGTAGGGATGGGGTTACAAAAACTCAATGCGATGCAAAGTTCGTATCTTAATAATTCGAGTTCGTATCTTAATAATTATTAGAAAACAACAATTGATCCACAAGGGAGAATTTTTTGAAAAACCGATGTCGTCAGTCAGTGATGCCATTACTTTGAAGAGACTGATTTGTTAATCATTAATTAAATATAAACCATAAATTTCATAATATAGGTAAGTAGTAAATTTTTGTACAAATTGCACGTGTATCGATTTGTTTGTTAGACTTTGTTTGAGATAAATTATTGAATAATAACGATTGTCAACTCGAGTAAAAATTCGAGCAATGTGGTGTGATTAACATCATTTCAGGTTTGTAATTAAATAATTAGAATAACTTTATCATCTCACGTTCTTGAGGTATAAGCGTACTCTTGTGTTGCGGCGGTTGGTTCCTATGTTCACGTTATCAGATCTAACCGTAATAATAGGAAGACGAAAATGCTGAGGGAATTTCTTCTCAATTTAACACGTGATGAACTTGAACTGTTTGGAACAATTGAAAAATTGGAAGAGACATGATAGTAGCGGTGTTTTAGTTGTGATCTTGGAACAGTATAACAAACAGTGATTGATTGTTTCTACGGATTTGCCTCTCAATTAATTTATAACTGAATTATATAACAAGATTTATGCAAACTAAATCGCAAACAAAAATCGACATGGATGTTTATATAGCTGAGACAACTTTTGTCACATCTGTGGAAAGTAAACTTCAAGCAACCAGCGAAAATATTTGCCATGGGGAGCGAAAACTACGTAAAATTATTCCTTTCGTTATAAAGTTGGTGACTAATATAACCCTGCTGTGCAAAACAGCTTGGTTTCACGTATTTTAATAGCGTCAAAGTGAGCGACTACTATTGAGTAGACATTGCCTCTCAAACCTTTTACTGCTACACGGGACTTATGCAGTGAATACATGACAAACGAAAGGGGGTGTCTTTAGCTGTCTCAATGGTGTGGAGGGAGCCAAAACAAACAAACAACCAACAGTGCAGGTTTCTGATTGTCACCTTAATTTGGAAAATATTACGGGATTCTCTAAAAAGAATAAATAAAAAACTGTCTATCCAACTTGTGAGTGAGCAATAAACACCGTCTCATCTAATAAGGAGGTAGCAATCTCAGTTCCTGCATCAGCTAGGGCAGTCACAGAAAAGGATTCATCGACAAAGACGAAGATAACAATGGAAATTAAATGTTTGTGGATGAGTCGGATGAAAGCAGGATCTGATTGATAAATTGAGAAAGGCTGAATGATTTGGGGAGCCATTTGTCATTGCCAAAAGAGAATACAAAACTGTTTAGTTCCAGACCCCAGGAATAGGATCTTCCAGATGATGGCACAAAAAATCTCACCTTTCCGTAAGCGCCATGAAGCTCCGGCTGCCTTCTATAAAGAAAAAAATGGTACGTGTTTTTGTGTTAATGTAAATGGCCTCATTAGTTAGCAAGGAAACAAGGATTTACTGTTTTTATATAGAGACGATTCATCGATGCAAGGGCCTCGAAGCTCTGCTGCTCCACAATTGCGACAAAAATACTTCGATTCCTGCCACACATATAGTTGGAATCACAGAAACATATGACTCAATGAAATTTATTTCGGAAGGTGCTCACTACTTGCATCAAAAGTGAAATATCCTTGGTGATCTCGAAGTTATTTCTTTACTTCCCAGACTTCAGCTGGGATATCCAAAGAATATATGCGTTTATCTATGGAACAGCCGCGATGACAGAAATCATTATATTGTCAAAAAAATGACACAGAAGAGAAGGACACACAGTTGGTTGATTCAATGTGCATCACATGCCTTTGGTGCATCCATGTAAGATTCATCTTACACCCCTTCATATTGAACTAGGACTTATTAAGCATTTTGTCACAGCAATTAATGTCCCATGATTCAGATGTATTCCAGTATCTTAAAAGGAAATTTGATGCAAAGGAAACTAATGTTTTACTTGAAGCAGGTTTTTTATAGGACAATAGATCAGTGAATTGATTCGTGACAGGGAATTCTGCAATGAACTGACTTCCTCGAGTTGACAGTATGGGGCTAATTTGTCCATGTAGCGCAGAGCTTCCTTGGCAATCGTAGGGCAGACAACTGTGGAGAACTAGCGGACAACATACTTGAGGCCTGTCAAGCTATGGGGTGTCAGATATCTCTTGACACGATCCCCGCGTATTGGGCCACATGTGTCCCACGAGGTGAATTGCTCATTCACATAACGGTATAAATTAATGACATTTCATCTGTTTCGCAACCTTTTAAATGATAACTGTTATCATAAGTGGGGAAAGGTTATCGTGCAATGGTATTCTTCATATTTCTTAGGAAGGATAAAAATGTATTCGAGCAGTAAAGTTTATTTCCCCATTGTGGTACTTACAACCTTACCAATCCAAACGTTGACAACCGCAGAAACGAGATGAACGAGTTAAGATGCATTTTTTGCATTCTCACCTTAACTTCCTCCCGTCCAACATGAGTGATATGGATATCAATGGTGGACAGGGAGATAAGCTCCAAGATGTTGCAAGGATTTGAAAAAAGGTACCTAGGACGCCCTAACGAAAACGTGATGGGTGACTTCTGTTGGTTGCTACAATGGGAGGGCTCTGTATCCACTCACACGTGCAAGAGTAAGAGTCTCAAACATTATTGAAGAGATATGTAGGTAATTACTGCTTCCCATACAGCTACACCAGATTGCTTGTCTGGGTCAGCAAAAGGGAGTTCATAACGTCACATGGGATGCCTTGATTTTAAATATTTGTTCAGAAACGTCTCAATTATTTTTTCGCTCGTAAGAAACATAATATGTAGTTTTTGTGTACAAACATAAAAACGTGTGTAGAATTATATGACTTTTGAATTTTGCACAAATTTGGAATCAGCGTACCAAAATTAGACAGTTGCACATAGCCTAAAATAGATGAGACAAAGTTAATATTTGTTGGCTAGTTTAATAGACAAATTGAATTAGTCTTTCCAACATCACGTTTACATTACCAAACTCGGATGAAGCGCCAGTCCGCCCAACAGTCATCATGAAAACAATTAGAGACTCAATTCTCGGCCACTCCACTACACAATGCCGACGCACCACACCAGGTCTGCTGCCAGTGTAAGTTTCCACCATAGTTGAAGAGGCGGGTTTACTTGAAATTAATTTTTTGCTTGAGTGAGCGTTTATGAAGTATTATCTTATTTCAATAGTGGCCATTTTGTACAGCTTTTACTGCCATGTCCCAAAATCTGTTCCGCGCGCCCCTGTTGAAGCAGCAGGCCGTAGCACGCAGAGCTTCAGCAGCGTATAACACACGGAGCCAAACTCCATATAATGGCCAACATTTTCACGACAGGGGGTCGTTGTGCGGCTGAGAAGCACACAAATTGAACTTAACTTCTTTAAGAACTACCGTTCCAACTTTGACTTGCGTCGATAGAAGTCTCAAGTATTAACATTTTAACGGTTCACCAATGGGATTTAAAATCTTTGTAGATTTTTTTGAGTTTTATTCTGTTCATTACAACTTCTACTGCTGCTACTCGGGCTGTTTCAGTGAAATAAATTGCTGCATGATTCCTTTGTCAAAAGTGTGCCACTGCAGCAAACATTCGTTTGATTAATGTGGCTGTAAAAGCAGACGCTGTTTCAACATTTCATTTGATCGCTCCTGTTTGGACTGCCCGTGCTCGCGTAATGTGTGTTGAGTGTTCATCCTCCTTTTAATTGCAACGAGAGGTGCGTAGCTTTCAGAATATCATTGCCGACGTTTTGCATAGAATTAGTGCCCGGCGAATTACGAATTTCTAATCGAGCTCTGGAATGTGGAAACCTTGAATTACAAACGGAGAGCGACGACCGGCGTAAAATACACAACACGGCCGCGATTGTGGTAGTGTGTGGCCTCAGTGTAGCGTGCATGCGGCGGGCCTCAGTGTAGCGTGCATGTGGCGAGCCTCAGTGTTGCATGCATGTGGCGGCCTCAGTGTAGCGTGCATGTGGCGGCCTCAGTGTAGCGTGCATGTGGCGGGCCTCAGTGTAGCA
>JACJUY010000169.1:167764-185002 GCA_014220935.1 Platorchestia sp. MABIK | reverse complement strand
CAGTGTAGCGTGCATGTGGCAGCCTCAGTGTAGCGTGCATGTGGCGGCCTCAGTGTAGCGTGCATGGGGCGGCCTCAGTGTAGCGTGCATGTGGCGGCCTCAGTGTAGCGTGCATGTGGCGGGCCTCAGTGTAGCGTGCACGCGGCGGCGTCAGTGTTGCACATTTGCAGTGTAGGCGACCACAAAATGGCAGAGGCTCTGCCGTGCGCGTCCACGCGATGGTTGGCATTGCGGGCTACTTTCAGTTCCGCATTTCTTCTTATTGCCACGCCTTCGTAAACTTAACATAGACGGCTATAGCGTGCGTGACCTGCATATTTCTACTTAATGTGTCCTTTTCGTTGCAAATGGAGCGATACATTTCTGGACTGGAAATTCTTTTATGACATATCTGTTTCGTTTCATCTGGACAATTGATGGCATAAACTGTTTGCGGTTTGACCGCTTCCTTAAAGAGTCGTCGTTATCTACCAAATGGAAAAAACAATACACGCTAGTCAAATCAATGATGGGATTAGCGGTAATGTGTCTGCATATTTTCGATGTGTTCAGAAGATTGTGAAGGACAGTCAAGTATTGATCACAAGAATTTCCTTGTAAAACACATGTTTTCGAACGGCACATTTCTGAGGGGCAATTCTATACTTCTGACAGGTTATGCGCACACCTGCTGTTGTAAGGAATCACTGTCGTAAATGGTGGTTGATTATGTGTTCTATGCCAGCTTCATAACCGTGCATAACTTTTATAACCTTAGCAGTACATTTTAAATAAAGCAGCTTCTTCCGAAGCTTTCATTGTACATCGATTTACTCATTAATTTCACAACTCTTGACTTTACATTGCGAATGAAAGTAAAATTTACTTCATCTGTAAAAAGAATGGATGAAGGAAAGTTCCTAATGTAGCGTTGCTTATAAAGAAACCATCGTGAAAAGACAACCCGAGGTTGGTAATCTGCTGGTAGCAATCTTTGAACTCTTTCATATTTTTAGGGATGAAGATCGCTCGCGAGCAAAGCGTTCCACACTTCAGCATGATCTCTGATCCCCAGTGCATCAGTGACGCAATGACAACTTGCAGTAGGATGATCCTGAATGTACTCTAGATCCTCTTGCACCCATTCAAGATTTAATCTTCCTCTCCCTGCGTTAGGTCGAGTAACTTTAAAAGAACCAGTTTCTCGAGGCATCCTGTGAATTGCAGTGAAGATCATGATATTTGACACATTTCTGTTCAGGAACTTATTTCTGCACAGAATTACTGCTTGCTCCTAGTTAGCTTGTGCTTCTCCGTAAGTCATACGAATGTCAGCTATTTCTTCATTTGTGAATCGTTGCATGACTGGACAGTTGGCAGTGTTACTCTTAACACAATGAAGTCCAGAAACGAAATGATAAGCAATTAATCAACTGGCGAAAAAACTTTTTTCGAAGCCAATAATTTGTTGCGGTATGTAAACTTTGAAAGTTTAAATTTGGTCGTGTGAAATTACTCAGACAATATCTTTCTAGAAAATTTTTCGTCATATCTTCATTTACTTACAAACATTAATTTCTTCGAGTATTACCGACATGATTGCAAATGCAATGAACCTTATCAGGGTTTTAAAACCGTGATTACTCAATGAAGTGATGGAATAAGAAAATACGCACCTAAACAAGATTTAAGCGATGGTTTTCTAATCATTTAATTTTAATCTACACACATAATGTATGCAAATTTCCAAATACCTAATAACTCTAAATAGTACAACTCGTGTTTTGTCCCAACATTCTCCTCAAACTTAGTAAAACCCACTTACCGCAGCGCTCACGTTCGTCTAGCCATGCCTATCTGGTGCAGTGACAGGGCAACATGTGGGTGCACGTCTCTACTGGTGAACTCATAGCAGTTTTTCTCCTGGCAAATGCAGTTAATCTGATTATTTTTTATCCTGTATTACATCATCTGAAAGGTCTTGTAATAAGCTTTCATCATAGGCTTCTCTTTTTTAGAATAATTATTGTGATTATTAATTTGTGTAGCATATTTTGAATTTGAACATCATTTTCCTAGTTATTTACACTTTTTTCAAAGTTTGACAAAATGTGCGACAAAGATTTTTTGACAAAGAGCATTAATAAATTTACTTTGTGACCAATTTTCATCGAAATCAGTTGGAAAATGAATTTTTTAAAGCGAAAATCTTCGGAATAAAAATTGAAAACGCTGTAACTTCTTTAAAAACATAATTTTACAAAAAATTACACCACAGTGAACGGCCATGATGACTTAACTTGTGGTTAAAATCTTTGCACTAAATTTTTCAGCACCCTGCATAGCCTATGAACAGATCTACCATCAGCGCACGAGAATTGAAGTCTTCTCCCCACTGTTATTTCCACGTGATTTAGTAGGTCAGTTGCTCCGGAGTTTCACTCCCTTCTTGTCGATGAATATTTTCACACGCGTATAGGCCGTCAGGGAGGCCGAGTGAACACTTACTGTCCCTTCTCTAACGCGCACACGCAGCGCGGTGTACGCAAGCCGTCACGCTTCGAAAGGGATACTCACGCAGTCTAACATCTTCAGCAATATTATCATTTCAACCATAATTCAAACATGTTCATTACCGCCGCATTGCTGCGTCTCGAGAGGTATATATTGCATTTCTTGTTATTTGCAAACAAAATTAGCCTCTGCAGTCACCGCAATCTCCTGCAGCTAACGTTTTGACGAACAGAGCACCAGTGAAATGCTTTTCAGAACGACTGTTTTTCAAATGCATTCAACGCAAATACAATGTTCGATGTTAATTTTTATTCAATTTTTATACTATGAGGAAGCTGATTGCAACGAGGACAAAGTAGCTTAGTTTAATTTGCATTATTCAAGCCAGTCAGCTTTTCAACATTAATTACGTTAATATAGTAGCTTCACCAAAATTACTCGTTTAGCTAGTGACAATAAAATTACTTTGACGTGCATAAATATTCACGCGGTCAAATGTTCAAACCAATGTACCAATTGACTGACAGGCTTCCATTGATCACGTGGATTGTACATGCACCTGTGTGGGCGCTGGAATAATTAACTAAACCAGAAAAATTAATTACCAAAAATCAACATTACTCAAAGCAATATAAAGTATAAAAATTCATCTAAAGAGATTTTCGAATCCGCTGTAAATTGGAGAACAGCTGACGGAATGTCTGCCCCTGCTCAACAGCTAAAAATATGCAGCGCATGTCAACTCCACGTCCGCCACTTGGCCCCAGTCAAACAAGGTTTGGTCGTCAGCAGTTCGGTGGCATCTGAGAGCTTTTGCATAACAAAGAGTTCGCTTGATTGAGTATAGCGATTGATTTCACGTTGAGAATTGCATAAATTGTGGGGCGTTTGAAGGTACGGAATTTTAATTAAGTCCAAATAATTCAATAGACGCGGAACACACGACGAGAGACGGACTATGGTTCGCTCCACCTACACTCGCACTCGAGCCTGCATTTCGAATTGATCTCTAAAACAAGTGATTTGACTAAATTTTTCCTTTAGACGAACTCTGTCATTACCTGATCTTCGCGAGACATATAGCTTATGGAGTCTAAGTTTGCAAATTAATTATGGTTGTTTGTCATAATCCCAAGTTTAATACCCCTTACTTTTTTCGATGGCTAATTGCCTCATAACTCCTCAAACTTTGCTAAGCGAGCATTGAGCTTTAATTTTAGAATCAAAATCAGCTGAATGCTCCAGCGCAACTTACGTAATTTATGAGGCAGTAACGTTTGAATAGGAATTTTGTGCAAAATATTTATAATAGCAGCCATTAGGCTTACTTTATGGCCCGGCTGGCGAGTTTTAGGAGAGCTTGAGTAAGCGGCGCCGACTTGTTAACGAGTTCTCATTTTTGAGCTTTTAAATGTTATGAAATTACGACAGATTTGGCGCTCCAGTATTTCATGATTACGTTAATTTACATCGACTTTAGAACATTTTTTGGCTTGAGCTTGAGTTATTTTTTTAATGACTTCACTTTATACCTCCTTCATTTGGAACACTGAACGGGAACACTAGTTAACGGTTAGACAATGAAACGGTAACAGGTTTTTGCGGATTATTATTAAGCACGACAGTCAAGTTGTAACAAAACCCTGACGTGTATTTCATGTGCTAAAAATGTAAATTTGCTGAAAAGTCTCTATTTAAAACTTTTGCTCACCAATTTCACACAGTTCTAAAATTGAAGCATCTGTAGTGTCACTCAGAATGTTCCATGTGGTGTGATCTTCAATGGAGTCGAATTTGGCCTCTGCAAATGATAATAATTCAGCACAAGAACTCAATTTAGACCACAGTTTAACAATTGAGTTATGTCAAACGCGCAGCTAATTGTACTTCCCTCGAGAGCAAATTTAACATTTTATTCTTCAAGGGTAGAAACAAATGACCTTGATGTCCAAATTAGTGCTCTGCAATACTCACATAAAATTCGTCCAGAAACAATAGTATATCGGCCAATCAAAGGATTGTTGGTTGTTGGCGGCACTTCAATAGGAATCGCTTTCCACCAAACTTTGACAGCTTCCTGTGTGCATTGATCGAACCCCGTACTACATGCAGTTACTAATTAGGTGCTGTGTGGTAGGCATACGACGGAAAGTGAATCGATTTATGTCTTCATTTGATCAATACTCATTCAATAAGAAAACGCGTTCACTGATGCAGTTTAATTAAGCTGACATGCGTGAACCCCTGATGTGATACTATACCTAATAATAGAAGCAAATTCTGAATGAAGCGATCGATTCCGTTGGGCGTGTCTTACATTTTTGAGCCAACGAAGCACACACCACTAGTTTGATTTTTAGAGCGCTCTCAGCTACGATTCTTTTTTCGTAATGTATTAACAAAAATTCTGGGTAAATTCAGCTAAGGAAAAACGTTTGCTATATCACTTCTCAGACGGCTGTTGAAATGGCCACGAACGTCCTTGGTTGATAGAGATGACAGGGACACGCTGTGAGCCCACGTACGTGTCAGGAGTGCGAGAGCGATTTCAAAGAACAGATCGAGGCTGTGTCGCGTGGCAGAGATGAATTATGCCGTAGCAGTTCTGACGCGCTGACAAATGAGTGTGCAAAAAGAAGACCATATGAGCTACTTGACGACGCCTGTACGGTTCGCCAAAAAAGTGTCGAGCTTGTGATGGTAAGAAAATAATCGCGCTTGCCAAATGGAATAGACTTCTTGAGCGTACGAACTCCTCGTTAAACATCCCAGTAAAACAAAGCTGTTTTTTGCCGTTGTGCTCGCTGTATCTTTAGCACTCGGCCTTTTTGTTCATCTGTCAGAGCTTACGTTTTCTAGCATACTGAGCCTCTTCGAACTAAGACGTTTATCTAATGGGTGTACGTAAATATCTTCTGGGCAAAAAGTTCTGACGTAAATCATGAAGGTCTCAGTGTGGCTCAGCGAAGTAGTTAGATATTGCAGGTGAAGTTCTTTACATCTTGTTAATTTATAAAGTCTTCAAATCGTCTGAAGCCTCATAATTCATTCCAGGATGTCAAGTTTGTCAAGCCGTTTCCAGATGAATATCTTATTTTATTTTCATAAGATTTAAAGTTAACTTTCTCGTGTATGATACGCCGCTCACTATATCTTCAAAAGATTTAAAGTTGAAGCAAGCAATCTCGATGCTTGGCGAAAATCCGATTTTGCACACATGGAACGACGATTGTTAACAGTCATCTGGTACAAACTTCGAGCTTTTCCTTTTACTCAATGAGATTTAGTAGGGAGTGCATGCCAGAAATGCCTCACAGACACGAAAGCAAATGTGACGTTAAAGAGTTTCGTTAACACCATTGACAGCGGCAGCATTTAAAATATTACACTTTATACGAATATTTTATGAAAATGAAAACTCGAGAGCAGAAAGTTATGTCAACTTATTACCCATCTCCCAACTAGCGAAAACATTCATTAAGTTCTTCGAGTTTGTAGTATTCGGCCCTTATTTAGTAAAAAGTAACTTGCATTTCTACGGAGTTCGTCTAAAGCAAGAACTGAAACTCAGGGAAAACAGTTCACCATCAAATGTTGCGCAGGTGAAGTGAAGCGAATAACAAGAAATGAACATTAAACTCATGTCGAGTAAATGAAGAAAAATAAAATATTACCTGTTTAAGCTAACGGTTGTTTGTACGCTCTGTTTGTTTTAGTAGTGGTGCTGTGTGTGTAGTGCATGGGTGTTGTAAGTGTTGGAGTTGCTGTGGGTGCAGTGGGTGTTGTCGGTGCAGTGGGTGCTGTGGGTACAGTGGGTATTGAACGGTGCAGTGGGTGCTGCGGGTACTGAGGGTATTGTAAGCATTGTCGGTGCAGTGGATGTTGTCGGAGCAGTGGGTGCAGTGGGTATAGTGGGTGTTGTGAGTGCCGGTGCAGCGCGTGCTGATGTCTCTCTTGAAATGCGGTTGTTGCTCCTGTTAATAGTACTATCGCCGCTGCACTTGGTTGGCAGCAGAAGTGCTGACACAGATAAACAGATTCTCATAGTTTTTAACTAATTTTTGTGCAATGATGCTGTAGCCGTCGTGAGAGCGTAACTCTGCTGCTCTTATCAATGCAACGGCGGCTACTGCATCTATTTTAGCAGGAATGGTTGCTGTTAACATATTTGTGGTTATGCACTTGATGTTTGTGTGAGCAGATCAAAACTGTTGCGGCTTCTGGAAATATCTAGCATTGTTATTTTCTTAACTGAAATAGCATCAATGAACTCAAATCAGGCTACACTTCGATTCAATTCAGAGTTGTACCCAAGACCTTCTCGTTGAATCTTTATCCATTGCGAGGTGGAAAAGAAACACACTTCGGGAAAAAAAGACCCTGGCTTGATATCAGTCTCGCTGCTGCACCATTTTTACCGTAGTAAAAGCAGCTCCTCTGTTGCCTATAGAAAATATACAAGGCATATCAAAAAAGGATGTAAGGGAAGCTCTTTTTCTTCTATTCCTTCTGCCTTCACTACACTATTCGGTTAAAAAGCCAAAAAGATGATTTTCCAACTCTACCACAATAACGGAGCAATCGATGTCAGATGCTTCCCACCTCTATCAATAAGATAGAGGTTAACTCTACCACAATAACGGAGCAATCGATGTCAGATGCTTCCCACACTCATGAACTGCGTCTCCTCGAAATAACAAAAGAGGATCATAACGTGAGTTTGGTCGAATGCTTTTATTGGCAGCATCGATTTACCGAGCTATATGCTGAGAAAATCGGGATGTTGAATACGCTGATGACACTCGATTACGTGATGCCTCAACGTGAAATTCTACATTATATTTCAAACATTTCGTGCGTGGTTCAGAGTTAGGAGAATATCCACAAAAAACAGAAAAAATAAGTTTCGTACTGCTTTGAGTGATGTAAACAGAAACGCTATAGTTTAAAACGGTGAAAAATTTTGTTCCATCAATGAAATAACAATAATTATCTTTAGAATAAGCCCGGTTGTCCGCCGAAAATAAAGGATGAAGAACAAGCCTTTTATCGACAAAATTCACTGTCCTCATGTTCGTTAAGAAATATAATGCAGTAACATTTCGATGACATTTTAGGAGACTACATCGAGTATCGCGCGATGAGAGTGCTAGTCTCCAGTAATAGTGAATGTTACAGAACAAAGCTTTATCTTGCATTACAGCTGTCCAACATTTGAATGCAACATTTACTGCTGCACCAAAGCCTTGGTGGCCCATACAGCTATGACAGCAATGTTTTCAAATGTTGGATTCTTCTTCACTCACTTTTTCTGTTTTCGCCGTACAGCTATTGTGTCTTTCAAAAACCCACCTCAATTCTCAATGCTCCTGCACTGTTTTCATTTTTTTTTGTCCTATATGATTTAAAATAAGAACTTTTCTTATTGGATGTCAACGATAATTCTTATTTTTGCTCATAAAAGATGAACTGACACTTCAAATGTGATAACTAAAATATCGAAGTCCTCTGTTGTATTTCTCAGTGCTAAAATAATGCTAAAAATCTACACTTATTATGTCTCAATAAATATTAAATTAGAAGCAACATCAGTAAATATTAAAATAAGATACATCAATATATGGCCCGACATTTCTTTCATTCAAATGATTCTTCAAGTGTTTAACATACTTGAATATTTCATGGTGTACTTCAAAGATATGCTCGAGAAAGTTGATACTTTCACAAAGCTAAATTCAGCAACTGGTAAGATCAGATCTCCCTCTTCTCGAGCCACAACGGCTGCAAGCAACGATTCTCACTTCGTTCACGTCCGCATGAAGTCTGAGCGCATCACTCTGTATAAATCTAAACGGTGTTCATTAACAGACCGCGACGCCAAAACAACGCGAGAGAACTTCAGGAAGAAACGAGCACATAAGAAGAGGCTTAACAGCTCAGGTATAAAGTGCGATCTAATAAAATGAAGTGGTTTCAGAGGGCACTTCTAAAGGAGCTCGGACAATTCGACTGAAGTGAGGACTTGTTGCCTTCTTAACACTTGGTGGCTGGGAAAGCTTTCAACGTTATAGCGTTCCGCTCATCTCCTGCATCTTGAGTGCAAATCAAGCGAGTGAAAGTGCTTCAATAATATTATATTGCAAGGGAGGTTACATCACGAGCCTCATCAACAAACAGGACTTCATTACACCTGGGTATTGGACACTCATGCTTGCTCGTTGCTGACACCTATTTCAATTTCGTGGGATATGTAAAGTTGGAGAAGCCAAATATGAAAGGTCAGTCCGAAAATTTTTGGTGAGTACACTTCTATGAATTATTGTGCTCTAACCAGAAACAGATGCGTACCATTTTATCTAGACTCTGATCTCAACCAATGAAATAAAATATTTATTTAGAATCTATTTCACCTGCCAATTTCAGAAATGAACCCTCGAGGTATGCACATTTTGGAGAAAATCAGGGTAGACTATTTTAGAGAAAACTCCAGAGATATTTTCCCTTTTGTCCAAAAATTTGCAGAGAGGGAAACACTGACCGAGTCGACGGGTTCCGTCAGCTATCCAGATTCACTACAAAACGATGTCAAGATCGCATTCAACTCCTGAACTAGACGCTTTGGTGTAATTAATAACCAGATATTGGAAGCGAGATGCTTGGAAAACTTCTTATCCCGATTTTCATTTACTAATCTATTCTATTTTAACTACTCTCTTAGGTCATGGTGAAACCAAAGTACGTAACACAAACTACCAAAACAAGTTTTCGGATATATGTACAGGAAATTGAGTACAGGAAGACGGCGGCTGCTAGCTTTCTTGTGGCATTCTACTCACCCTAAAGTAGATGATTTGAGTGCGAAATACCTTGTCTCGTTTCCCTGGTAGAGAATAAAAGTGTTCAGCTTCAGCTGTGCCATCACGAGCAGCAGCTCTCACCCAAAACTTATGCAATATAATCTCTTGTTCTAACGTACGGCAGGTGGTTGTAGGTGAGTCTGTGTTGTTTTAAAGAGCTGATCCTTTTATTTCATCCGCATATTAATTCAGTCATCCGAAACATTTTAGAACTTCAGTGCGTTGTCACTTTGTGGATATTCTACGAAGAAACATGGTCGGATTCGACTTACTTCAAGTTGCCTTCACAATCATTTACACGCAATGAGTCTCTATAATTGAGGCTCACATAACAAAGGTTCCTTCCGTGATATTGCGCGGGGATGATAGCTTAGGTATAACTTTCTTTTGAGCACAACTTCATAGACTGCAGCATTTGTCATCTGTAGTAGCAGCTCATTTTGGGCGAGCGCACAGCGGTAGAACAGCTGTTGTGCGCCTGGAGGATACCTCATGTGAAGCAAAGTTGGCGCACAGCTTGCTCACCCAGCCATAACCATCTGTTCTAGAGCCTTTTATTAGGTAAATGTCTTGAAGTGCCTAACTTTGCTCGCAGTGTGGGCTGATGTTTAAAGCAAAGTGTGCGGTATTGCTCTCATTCTTCTTTCTTATTAATTGGGTGGCGCTGCCCAGGCTCCCTGATGAGCATTGTTCGGAGATGTTGGTAATTCTTTTCTTAAAATTCGCGTGCCATGTTTGCAGTAAAGGTTAACGACCAGAAAAACCGTGTGGGTTGATTTATAGAAACTCGAAAGACCAGCGTTTTAAAAGTATGAAGTGCTAACGAAGCGCCCATGTTAATCTAATCGATCGGTTTATTTTGTAAGTATTTGAAGAAGTAGTCCACGTTTTTGTTAAGTCTTATCTGCCCTCGATGCAGTTTTATGAGCACGTAGATGAAGAGACGCTTGATCGCAAACCTGTAAACACTCAATCAAAACTTGAGAGCGCTTCTTTTTAATTCGTTGAGCTCCAACTCACAGCTCAGCAACCTAAATCTTCCGCGCTGCCCAAAACGGGATCGGGCCAACATGCGTTGCACACTCTTGTTGACTAGGTTGTGTAAGCAAGACAAACAGCAACGTACGGCCAAATATTCCAATTAAAATATATGCCTCGGTACCGCACCAAGTTTGGCAGACATGGCCTGTTAAAAAATAGGGTGAACGAAAGTAAGCGAGGAACTTTTTCGGGCGCAGCACAGTTTTTAGCAACTGTGTAATAGGCTATCGATCTGAAAGTGCATTTAGCAGCGACGCTCTAGAGGCACCTGTCATATTTGCACGACAGAGCGCGTGTTGCCTGCACTATCAAGCTCGATTAATTCGCTCACGACTGAAAATTAAGCCTGCAATCGTATAAATTCTCTTTCTTCTTTGACGCATGGCCGGTGGGTCAGGCTGGTGGAGTACATAGACTGGCCGAGCAACCGTCAGTCAGGGTCCACGACAGCGTCAGGAAGCGATAACTTTGATGTTTTAATCACGAGTTGAATGCCAATCGTCGCAAAGAGAATGGTAAGGCGGCGGGAGGATTACGTTTGCAGTCTACGGGTGACAAAACCTGCAATTTTTCAAGAGAAATTAGTGAAAAGGTCAATAGATAATTGGTTTTCGTGTTTCACCGCTCGATATTTATGCGATGATTTTTCATAAAAGATGATAATGGCAGGATTATTAAACGCAATCAAAGATGCAACACATCCGTCTTCTGAGCGCTTTTCTAGCAGTGAGAGAATGGCATTGACCCAACAGTAAGTTATGCACTAGTTGCGAATTAATTATTTATTATTTTACCCCCGAGTAGTACTTTGGATTATGTGCGTCGTTTAGAGTGGAAAATAAAGTAACCAAGACGGAAGAAACAGTCGCACCATTGTGCCTAATTGCGATCCGAGGCGAGAGCGAGGCATGCAAACGTCAACGATTGCTTCAGGTAGCGCTCTTGAATGTAATTGCTGGTGATGTGAAATTGCTAGTGATATGGAATTGCTAGTGATGTGAAATTGCTAGTCATGTCAGAACGATTTCATGCGACAAATGAAAGTTTTCTTGGGGACTATGTGTTGGGGACTATGTGCTAGGAATTATGTGTAATGGACTATGAGATGGGAATTGTGTGTTGGGGACTATGTGCTGGGAATTGTGTGTTGGGGACCATGTGCTGGGGACTATGTGTTGGGGACTATGTGCTGGGAATTGTGTGTTGGGGACTATGTGCTGGGGACTATGTGTTGGGGACTATGTGTTGGGGACTATGTGTTGGGGACTATGTGCTGGTAATTGTGTGCTGGGAATTGTGTGTTGGGGACCAAGTGTTGGGGACAATGTGTTGGGGACAAAATGGTGGGGACTATGTGTTGGGGGAAATGTGTTGGGGACTATGTGCTTGAGACTACGTGCTGGGAATTGTGTGCTGGGACTATGTGTTGGGGACTATGTGTTGGGGACTATGTTTTGGGGACTGTGTTGGGGACTATTTGTTGGGGACTATGTGCTGGGGACTACGTGCAGGGAATTGCGTGCTGGGAATTGTGTGTTGGGGACCTAGTGTTGGGGACTATGTGTTGGGGACCAAGTGTTGGGGACTATGTGTTGGGGACTATGTGTTGGGGACTATGTGCTGGGAATAAGTGGTGGGAAGCCTGCAACCGAAATACTTTTTATCTACGAAGGAATAATACACAACTAAAAACATACGACACATTAGCAACAAAAAATGTTTTGTGAACTATAACACATGATAAAATTCTTGGAAGTAAAATTAGGGTTTGCATCCTGGGATCCCGGATGATTTGGGGCTGAAATTTCCTGGTCCGGGAATTCCTTTTTTCCCGGAAATTTCCTGGGATTGTAAATAGTTCATATTTTAAGATATTAGTGATAAAATAACTTAAAACCATGCTCTTCAATATGATTAATCACTTAGAGAGCTCAAGATAGGACTTCAGTGTTTTAATGCTATTATAATTTACATCACTACAGTGTAGTCTATACTATCTCATAATATAGTTCAACTCTTTTATCAGAATGTATTTTGTGGTTTGGTTCTGCAGGTTATAAAGAATAGTCTGTAATAGATACGATGGCAACGGCCGATGTTGTAGACACTAAGTTTTTGTGGGGCGATACTGTGTTAAAAATGCAACCGGAGAAAATGCGAAGTGTATAAAGTGCGGCAGAGTTTACTTTGCACAGGCTGGTCTACCAGTGGTTGGTTACGTCACCTGAAGAGTGAACACAACATAGTGAAGCCAGAAACTGTAGACCCAGTTGCGTCAACTAGTAGCTCAGATGACAGAATTCGGATTGGAACAAAGCGCCCTCATGCAAGAGAGAGCAGTGGTGAAAGCACTAAACCAAAACAAACAAAAATAACTACTTTCTCTAAGGTGCATCAAAGTACCCTGGAAGAACAAGTGACCAAGCTTGTAGCAGTTGATGGCGTGTCAGTAAATACAGTTACAAAGAGGGAATTCATTAGAGAATCCTTCTCAAATAAAGTTTTTTCGCTCCCTAAATCGCCAAATACTGTGATGGGCATGAACAACAAATTACAATAGCATAATTGTAAAATATAGAAAAATCCTGGGATCCCAGGAATTCCCGGAATTTTTTTCCTGAAATCCCGGGATTCCGGGATTTTCATTTTGTCCCGGGATTGCAAACCCAAAGTACAATCAACATTGTAATTATTCCAACAATCTCTTTCAATAATTCAATATTTTTTGTTCTATCATGATAATTGATACTTGGAAGATACTGAAGCTTTCAGGTTATGAGGTACATAGAATGGAATTTAGAACTCCTCTGTGAGAAGAATGTACGCAATTTTGCGAGTGTTGCACGGAAATGAACAACTGAAGACCAAATAAAAATGACCCTGAAATGGAAAAATTTGGCATGTGGTGAAATATATATTGTAAAAATTGTGTAAATTTTCACACTCATTCCGTTCACTCCTCAACCGTTACACGTTTTTGTGTAATGTGCAGAGGTCGCCATGGCCGAGTGGCTTAGAACGCGCCCCGTGAAGGTGTCGGCAGTTCGAATCATGGCGCTACTAGGTGATTTCTCCCCGTTGGGTAAAGGGAGAACTCAAGCAAAATTCCCCACCCTACTCAGGTGTCTGGAATGGGGACCGGCTTGATCCAGGGTATCTGTCATTGCGTCCTGGTGTTTGTTATAAGGCATTTTAAAAACCAATGTACAAGATGATATGTCTCAGGCTTGATTGATTGGAATAAAGCATTTTATTTCTAATTCCAACGGACTTTTTTATTTGAGCTTCCTATTTTCTGCAAAGACGCTCAAAATGATTTTATATTAATTTTGAGGAATAATGCAGCTGTTCATTCGAAGATACGTTTGAAGTCATTTCCGCGCTCGTAGGGAAATTGAGACCTTAAATTACCCTGGAATCTGCACCGACACTTTAGGTTCTCAACCTGCAAATTGACGAACAATTTATGCATCATTATTTGGTTTAGTTAAGTTTGTTTCTTCTTCGAGCGTAAGCTAAAAGAACCATGAAACAACAATGAAACGTATTCAAATTTTACTATTGCCACTGTGCTTTACGGACATCGGCCTCAATTCCTTTGCATCAAATTTTTTTAAAGTTATCAACGAAATCCGAGACATGATAGTGAGAAAATAGAGAAGAGAATAACGAAATCGATTGAGTAGTGAAGAGGTATCCGATATTGTCGACGCCTTCAACGTAACCCTAAATAACAACCAAGGCTGCATTGGGCGCCTTCAACGAAACCCTAAATAATAACCAAGGCTGCATTGGGCGCCTTCAACGTAACCCTCAATAATAACCAAGGCTGCATTGGGCGCCTGCAACGTAACCCTAAATAACAACCAAGGCTGCATTGGGCGCGTTCGTACGCTGGCACATTGGATGCTTTTGGTAATGAAATTCAACCAAAATCTTGAGTTTTTGTTAATCTTGCTGTGCGTATTTATGAGCGTAATTTGATAAAGGATTTTCTCTCGCACTCGAGCAGAATTTCTTTCGAGTCTGTTCAAACTTTTTTTGGCAATTTGATACGTAGATCTCAAGAGAAGTAAGAATTTGAAAAAGTCGCACTTCTCAAACAATGAAAGCCAATAACGTCGCATCAGCGCTGGGCATCAACGTGAAAATTAAAACGATGGTATTTTTTATGCAATGCAATATCTCCTGTTTGACCATCCAAAAGATTTCAGTTGAATGAACAGTCTAAAATAGTTCGATCACTTGACAAAATTCAATACTTTTAAGCCGCACAAATAATTTTAACTATAATATCCCTACTTGCATTTTTCTGATTGAATCAAAACATTTTCATATCTATCTTAAAATTTACTAATTGATCACTATTAAGTCAACGTCGATATTGAGCATTGAGCTGTGTCATAAAGAGTAAGTGTAGGTAAAAAGTCATGGACATGCTGACATCTTTCTCGACAGCGCCCCATACATAATAATTCACCGGGTTAAGATCAGGGGAGTTTGGAGGCCAAACATCGGGATCTGTGTGCATCACATCACCCTCTGAGGATACGCATCTGAAAACCCTGAAAGTTTGTGGAAATTTGGTCTCCACTGCAATTCTCTAGTTCATGCCGGGTGGTTTCTACAGTGTTCAGGGAGCGTTGAGCAGCGACCATAATCTCCTTTTTTGAAGGCCGGCGCGAATCATCATGATGCAAGTTATTCTCTTCCACGATTCAGGTGGCTCCCAGTCATCCATTCCGGCTGTTTTCGTGGAAATGAATGAAGGAGGGTTTAAGCTTTAAACTCAAGCCTAGTTGGTATGAATAAATTTTAAAAATCCGGAAAAAATTAAATGTCATTCTGTCAAATTTATGCTGAACTCACGTAATTATATAAACAAGACGAGAGCAGATTAAAGCGATGGGCTCTTCAACCTTTAAATTATTCTTCAGCTTAAAGAACGGACAAAATTTTCATTCATCCATTAACTTGGCTTGTCGATTATTGAGATAATTTTATGTCATTTCATTTCTAGTCCTTTCAAAATAAAAACAATACATCAAAAAGCTTCACTTAATTTAGTAATTTAAAAATTTTTTTTTTAAATGAAAAGCAAGCATACAGTGGCTTGACAAGAGCAGTCATGCGGCGGGCATGCTGCTGTTACCGCGCCTGATAAAAACCCCTTTGTTACATTCATGTAGAGTTCAGGGGGAATTAATATTTAAATCGAGCAGTTCTTCGCTGAGGTCTGACGTGTAAATTGCTATGTACTTTGCTGGTGTTGACGTGAGTGTTGCTGGTGGAGATGTGTGTCGCTGATGTTGACGTGAGTGTTGCTGATGTTGACAGAAGTGTTGCTGGTGTTGACAGAAGTGTTGCTGGTGTTGACGTGTTGCTGGTGGAGATGTGTGTCGCTGATGTTGACGTGAGTGTTGCTGATGTTGACAGAAGTGTTGCTGATGTTGACATGAGTATTGCTGGTGTTGACAGAAGTGTTGCTGGTGGTGATAATTGTCACCGATGTTGACGTGAGTATTGCTGGTGTTGACAGAAGTGTTGCTGGTGGTGATAATTGTCGCCGATGTTGACGTAAGTGTTGCTGGTGTTGACTGAAGTGTTGCTGGTGGTGATAATTGTCGCTGATGTTGAAATGATTGTTGCTGGTGTTGACAGAAGTGCTGCTAGTGGTGACATGTGTCGCTGATGTTGACGTGAGTGTTGCCGGTGTTGACAGAAGTGTTGCTGGTGGTGATAGTGTTGCTGGTGTTTACGTGCTTGTTGCTGGAGCTGAAAATGAAAGGTTTTTTGAATAAAATACTGTTTATTGTGTGGAAAATGTCAAACATAATGAAAAAAGTATTTTCTTATTTATAACTCTACATATTTAAACACTTTTTCCTTTACAAAAAATATTTCATCAGCTGTACGCAATGATTTGTCTCTGTATTTTGAAATCAATTTTTAGTATCAGTCAGATTTTCGGTCTACTGGGTTACAAAATATTGTAAGTATCTGAGACCCATTGAGCACAAAATCAAAATTAATTAATTGTACCAGAGCGACGACCATTTTATATGAAAATATCAAGCAGTGCTGCGATAAAAAGTGTAACAGTTTTACTTACGGAAAACTCAACTTCTGCTTCAAACAACCAAAATTTTATTAAATACTCTATTTCACTTTTGCGTTTGCTTACAATTGTAATGATTCTTTTACTCTTTGCTTAGGGGAAATGAGTTAAATGCAAGCTCATTGAGTAAGGTTTTCCTACGTCCTTTTATAGCTTCCACTTTCTAAATCACCAGAGGAGCCACTCGCTCCGAAAAAAACACTGGGTAAATTTGGGAAATTGAACCTGGGACTTAATCGTCCAAAATGTAATCCTCTGCGTTGCATCAGGAAAAGTGCAACGAAGATTACGCGAGCTTTGAAGAGTCACGTAAGTTTTTCGAAATTTATTAATATGGAGAAAGTTAATACATGCTGGTGTAAAATACTCATAGTTTCTTGCTTTCATTACTGGCTGACATTGTGTCATCAATGAATGAAAAGATAATCCTATAAATAAGTCATAATAAATTCCATACATCCTAGTTACATTGAATAACTTATTTAGAATTTTTACGTTCGTGAAACCAAACGTTTCCACGATAAAAATTATTGGAATACTTAAAATTGGGTGCTGCTGTCCCGATGAAACGAGCTTCAACGAACGAATTGCGGCGAGGTGTCGACTGAGGCAGCTCATTTTTCAAAGCCCTCCTGCATCACAAAATCCCTTGGGATCAGACGGGCGTTAGCCGCCGCGCTATCGGAGGCAGAGAAAATACGACCTGTGCAACAAGAACAAAGTTCACCA
>JACJUY010000169.1:132713-148425 GCA_014220935.1 Platorchestia sp. MABIK | reverse complement strand
TTGCAGCGCCAACAGAGCATTGCCTTGATGCGCATCACCAGCAGCGCATGTTTGCAGCGCCAACAGAGCATTGCTTTGATGCGCATCACCAGCATCGCAGGTTTGCAGCGCCAACAGAGCATTGCCTTGATGCGCATCACCAGCAGCGCAGGTTTGCAGCGCCAACAGAGCATTGCTTTGATGTGCATCACCAGCATCGCAGGTTTGCAGCGCCAACAGAGCATTCATTGCGTCTCCAACACGAGCAGCGCTCACTGTCGCTCCCGTCGTCCCTCTACTTTAAGTCGACATCAACCTCGGAACTGAACCGCCCTGTCACTGCAGCAACTCCTCAGCTTTTCCAACTTTCCGGACGCTGGAATTTTTATTTTCATCTTCCGTAAAATGTCATGAACCGGACGCCAGAACAAAAAACTCGAAATTTAAATCAACAGGTGCAATGTTTCGAAAAGAATGGTGAGTTTAACATACCTTATGAGCTCGAGTTTGAGAGTAGAGCGCATTAACGATGGAGGGCAATTTAACTAATGAAGTTTGAGAGAATATTGGGCTTGTTTGACAAAAATGACTAACAATTGTTTCACTGCCCTTGTACAGTTGAAACTCAATCCCGCACATAGGGAGCGATAGAGATGAGCCCTAATGAGAACATCTGGAGGGCTGTGCGCCCTCAGCCGCTCTCCCCACTGGACGCGCCCTCAGCCGCTCCCCCACTGGGCGCGCCCTCAGCCGCTCCACCCACTACGCGCCCTCAGCCGCTCCCTGCTGGGCGCACCCTCAGCCGCTCCCCCCACTGGACGCGCCCTCAGCCGCTCCCCCCCACTGGGCGCGCCCTCAGCCGCTCCCCACTGGGCGCGCCCTCAGCCGCTCCCCCCACTGGGCGCGCCCTCAGCCGCTCCCCACTGGGCGCGCCCTCAGCCGCTCCCCCACTGGGCGCGTCCTCAGCCGCTCCCCCCCCCTGGGCGCGCCCTCAGCCGCTCCCCACTGGGCGCCCTCAGCCGCTCCCCCCCACAAGGCGCGCCCTCAGCCGCTCCCCACTGGGCGCGCCCTCAGCCGCTCCCCCACTGGGCGCGCCCTCAGCCGCTCCCCCACTGGGCGCGCCCTCAGCCGCTCCCCCACTGGGCGCGCCCTCAGCCGCTTCCCACTGGGCGCGCCCTCAGCCGCTCCCCCACTGGACGCGGCTGCGCAGGCCTCCTGATGCTTCTGCAGCACGGAGGGTGCACACACCCGGGGAGGACTCAGTACTCAGTAGCGGACGCGTTTTTGGGAACATGTGTGAGGGGAGAGGAAATGTGTGAATCACTTTATAAATCACATGACTGAGGTTACGTTGGAATGTGCGAGAATCACTTCTTGAGCTACGAAAGTTGCTTAAGTTGCAATGTGTGAAAAATCGTGGGAGGTAAAAGTGTGTGTAGAAATTGTTTTTTAGCAGACATATTTTGAGTTGTTTACCATGGCGTGAGCGCAACCCAAACTTATGAATTTATTTTGTCCTGTGAAATCACAGGGCTCAGAAGTTCTCAGGAATTCGAAGTAATATCTCGAGCTGAACTTCAGAGCAGCCTCCCCTCCTCCCTATGTGCGAACTTCAAGTGTAATTGTGATGAATAACTTACTGAATGCTTCAGTGAGATTGAACAGATAAAAGTAAAACTATCTCGAAAAGTAACTTCTGACTCCTTCTTAAAACATTACGCAAGCCTTCGCTACCACTCTACAGCAACATTGCAGAGATCAGCGAGATTGTTTACTGTTATCACTAACTCTGACTTCTCCAAGAGAATTAACGAAGCCGCGGAAATAAATCTTTCATCAAATATATAAAGTAACGCCTCAAAGTCGCGGCGTTTGACAAGTGGCACGCAGTTGGTTACGTGCTGTAGTGACGACTGTGTGTAGCAGGTACTACATTACCTATTGGCCCACATGCAGCAGGCGCTACAGTAACTTGCAGCCAGTGCATGCAGCAGGCGCTACAGTAACTTGCAGCCAGTACATGCACGAGTGTCAGGTTCTCTTAAAGAGACCATAACTTGCAAAGCGCACCGGCTCGGCAGCGGCGGATCAGCATTTCCTAAGAACAGTTGTTGCGGCGGCCGCAGGCAAACGATGTGTCAACAGAAACGAGCCATGTTGTGGAGTGTTCCCAGTCAAGCAAAAATACTGAGCAGGTAAAGGCGTGTACTTTTATTCCTCTTTTGCAGGAATGATGAAAATTCTCAAACGTTGTATGCAAGGAAAAAATTCCAGAAATGACTCTTCAAACTTCACCAAGCCTGAGTGCGTATGGCGTTCAGTGAGTGTTTAGATTACGATGTGAAAACAGGTGAAGAAATTCAGTTGTATTCTACCTGAAGTATACTGAAATGGGAGCGATAGAGAACATTAATAGGGTCAGCATTTTAGCAAAACTGCCTGAAATCTAATTAAAGCTAAAATGATATAAAACTCACTGCGTCATACAAAGGAGGAAAAGAGTTTTGCCTCGCATTTACAACACACAAACTGGACAAATGAAATGAACAAAAACATCATGTAGCGCATTCACGCGTTCACAAATATCTTGGGAAATTTGAATCAATTTTGATAAATACTGCCGGCGCAGCCAACCATAATTTTTTAATTCAGCTGAATTACTAATTGTAAACTTCATCTACTCCCTCAATTTAGTGAAGGGAGATCAGATTTAAAGTATGGGAAAGTAATGGTTATACTGCAATTATCCTACATTTTCTCCTACTAACAATATCTGATAGGTATATATTTGTTAGTCCAAGTTATTCATTTAATTCGAGCATGATGCTCGGTTCCATTTCTGATGAGCTGGGACTACATTATACCCGTGCCAGTTGAGGTTCGCACGCTTACAAACTAGAGCACGTACAACTCAAGGATCAACAGTACATGACGACATACAAATGAACTTTGAAGATCCGAAATTCAAATTAACAAAATTAAAACTAATTCAATTATGCGATTATGCATCAAGCGGCGGACTGCCATGGTACAAAAGTTAGGCGATGTCATTGATTATGAATGGAATGATTTTTTGTTTTCATTATATATCGAGCATTATGAACAACACTTGTTTTGTGCTACGTTTTTCGCGAAAATTCATGTGGATGATCCTAAGAGCCAATTTCCATGTGTTGAAGAGATCACAGCATATTTTAAAGCAATACACCAATTTCCATGTGTTGAAGAGATCACAGCATATTTTTAAGTTATACATAACAGGTAGAATACAAATAACCAGAACTCCATTGTATCTAAATTGCTTCCAGTATCTGTTGTTCTTGAACAGAGAAGCCCCTCACAAAGCGCAGCTGCTTCCTAATCCAAGGAGTCTCATCAGATTTGTCGCAGGCAAATCCTTCGAACGTCAACAAGCTTTGGTCGTGGGCACGCAAGGCTTCAGATTTCATTAAAAAGTTTTAAATTTTGAAAATGACTCAAGCTTTGACGAAATTACTGTGATTGTTTAACCAGAAGTAAAACATTCACTCTTTGTTTTTAATGCGATCTTCTGAAGAACCGAAATATGGTTTCGATTGTCTAAGAATTTAAATCATTCTTAACTGCTTTTATGTGAAATATGCGAAAACGTTCTTTTCTTGGCCTCAATTCTACTGACAAAAGATAATATATTTGGCAGGCCTGTGCCCCCACGTAACTCGTTTAACTGACTACGATTGGATTTATGAGGTCACCTTTTAGTGCCCGAACATTGCCCAAGTTGACAGACGACTAATTAAGTGACCCAATGTTAGGGTTTTTGAATTCTTATAAGATGCAATACTGTACTCCGCATGTGCGGTTAGCGATGTGGCTTGACAAAATAAACTTATGTCACGACAATAAAACATTGGCGACAGTAAAACATAAGCCCATGTAAAACGAGGTCCACTCTTTCTTGCGAATTTTAAGACAAAAAATCAAACTTTGTCAAGGATATCAACAATTGCGTTGATGTGTACAGGATCTCTCAAATGCTCGCACTGAAGAAAATGTCTAACTAAATTCAGACCGCGCGACGTAATTCCAAAATCCGCAGTGACACTTGACTTTCTAACCTGTGAGAGATGGTCTTTACATCGGTACGCTATCTATGCATAAACCTAAACTATCACTCTTGCTAACCGCTATTTTCAAGAACCTATTTCCGGAATTGTCATGAAAACACACGGTAATAGGAGCGTAATGCAGTAAATAAACAGTAGCACGAGACCACCAGCCGAGAGCAGCAAGGCGGCATTAGTGCCCGATCCAGAGCTAAAACTTCCGACCAGAAATGCATCTGGCGATATCAAGGCTTTCGGAGACATGCATTTAAATACTGCAATTATTCGAGGAAGGGCAGGGCTTCTACGTCAGTCTACACTCCACAGGGAGACTATCGCGACACTTGAGCTGTCTCTTTATGCGCGTGATACTCAGCCTTCGGAAATATTGAAGTCGCCGAATTATTCTGCAAGCCACGATGCTCAATTCCGCGCTTAGGTCTTGCAGCGGACACTGATCAGCTGACGGACTTTGAACAGGTACGTCGGAGGTAAAATTTGCTTCATGAGCGCGGAAAAACGCTTATGAATTGTGCTAAAGGTTTTGGGTCAGAACTTAGCGAAAACTATTATGTTCGAACGCCACGGGAGAACATTGAGCTTAACATTAATGCTCGCTGGTGACGAGCTCGCGACGACAGAAATGCAGTTACAAATAGGAATATTTTCCTTATTAAATGCATTTGTGGAAGGCGCCGAACATCGAGGTAGCGCACAGCTGCCTTTTTAGTTACCTCCTCAGGAATTTTATCGCTTTTCTTGAGATCTCAGAGAAAAACATTTCCTTTGTCATTCACCTCCGATGTTTTTCGGATAATGTGGTGTCAATTTTAATGGAAAACACAATCTATAATAACAATACAAATGGGTTCACCACTTATTGTCTGTATTTGTTGAAGTAAATTTACCATGCAAAGCTTGGGGTGAGAGGATTTGAAAAGTAAGATATGATTACGTTCATTCAAGATATCTTTATTCTCGATTAAAAATATCAGTCCGAGAGAACAATATATTTTGTGCATTTATTAGTACATACGATAAAATCTATTTTGATGCGCTTTTAATAACGCATAGCTAAGGAAATAGTTCATTTTGCTTCAGACATTATTTTAATGTTTGCAGCTTTTATGGATGAATGTTTTCAAAGTAGGTTTGGCTTTTCTGAAAAGCTGTCTTTGACACGTCAAGTACGGCGGGTTGAACTAGAGTTCAATATTCAACTCAAATTAGAGATATTTTTAGAGTCTAATTTTGCATAAACGAACATTAAATAGATGTGCGTTCATTTAGATTCCATTGTGCAGTATTTAGGAAAATTGAGTTTGTGCAGTATTACGAAAATCCCCGCAGTGACCACCGGCGGTCACGTCGCACTCAAAGTGTCAAAACTGCACTTACGTTGTGCATGAGTGAATTTTCAAAGACGAGCGCCATCATAACCTCAAACTTCAATTCTGAAAGATTACGGTGCGCAGATTTGGATGCCACGAGAATAGTTATGTCTTCAAGAAAGCGCAGGTTAATTGATTTCTACAATATATCAGTTTTGAAAGCTTGTGATATCAGAATTGAAAATGCGTGATAGATCAGAATGGGAAATTCGTAATAGATCAGAACTGCAAGGGTGTGATGAATCAAAAGTGAACACGCGTGATAGATCAGAATTAAAAGCGTGTGATAAGCCAAAATTGAGATTGTGAAATAGATCAGAATTCAAAACGTGTGATACAGCTGAAATGACAACATGTGATAGATTATAACAATAGTAAGAGAGCCAGATCTCAAGATATCAAGATAAACATGGCAGTAGAAGCAATTACAAAGCAATTATGTGTGAACACGAGAACATTTCTCTAAAGATTGAAGATTCAGGGATGTGTGCAAGCGGCTGCTTTTCATTCGTGTAATGGAATGGACCTGAGAAAAACACACTGTGAATGGTTGAGACAAAATTTAAACGCACGAGCGGAGCAATAAACGGGAACGCCTCGCTACACACATTTCGCACGGTTGCAAATGGTCGTCTGTGTTATTTTCCCCTCAGAAAGCGCGTGAAATATCGAGCTGTCTTTTGTAGGGGCTTTGGCAGCCAGTGGATGAAGAGGATATGCATTATGGCGACAGCGAGGGAGGCCAAAAAATGATGTTCTCAATACAGTGGCTTTAGGCGATCCAATATTTACTGTGGCGTTGGAAGCAGGACTTGTACCGTAAAGTCTTCATCCTATGTTTAATGCTGCAGTAGAAGCAGGACTTGTACCGTAAAGTCTTCATCCTATGTTTAATGCTGCAGTAGAAGCAGGTCTTGTACCGTAAAGTCTTCATCCTATGTTTAATGCTGCAGTAGAAGCAGGTCTTGTACCGTAAAGACATCATCCATAAATCATCATCGTGTGCTCACTGTGTACTGTAATACTGGAAACGAACTCATGCCCAATAAAATATTTATCTCCAATGTATTGTTCTACTGGAAACATGACTTGCACTGTAAAATAATTCTCCAATATTCACTATTGCTCGAGAAGCAGGGCTTGTGCTGTAAAATAATCTACCCTGGAAAACCTGGTGCATTTCGAAAGCATTGATCTTATTATTTTAGAGTAGGATTTTTGCCTGCGTTTTTGTGCTTGTAAACATTTCTTCTAAATTTTCTGAAAAATTTTCTGAAGCGCTGCCGCTCACCGCAATTTGGGAGTTAACATTGCGACCGCTAAGCCCACATGACCCAATTACATTTTTTGTCTTCTTTTGTTATGGAGACCGTTCTCACTTCATTTTATGAATCATGAAAGTATTTATTCATTCGCCCATGAATAAATGTATCCTTAAGGGGGGCGTGGGAGCAAAGAGGCTAAGTACCACTTTTCTACACAAATGCAAGCTGTTGCACGTCAAAATTCCATTGATGAACCTCCAGCAGCGTGGCTAGGGTTCCTTGCGTGGCGATCAAGATAAAACTAGGCGTTCTTAATTCTGCGTGTTATAGGAGTGATATTTTCAGGAAAACATCCTTGAATTTAGGGGACAAGTTAAAACAAATGGTTCAGAGAACCCTTTATAATTCAGTAGACTATTATAACAGAACAGAAAAAATTAAATGGTCAATTTATTACATCACCCAAACAAAAAAATATTAGGTGCAAAATAATTTAGCCAAAGTAAAATATAAATCTAATATTTAGTTGCATGGCCCTTGTTTGCAACTACAGCATGGAGACTTGAAATTTGAAACTCTCTTCTGACACTCTTTTGGTGGAATCTTGTTCCATTCTTCAACGCAGATTGACAATTCTGGAAGATTTTGGGGCACCTTTTTTGCAGTGCAGATTCCAGTATTTTCTTCAAATTTGCTAAGGGGTTGAGGTCAGGAGACTGACTGGGCCATGGGATAGCCCTTATTTTCTTAGTAGCCAACCATTCTTCCGCTAACTTGGCCGTATGCTTTGAGTCATTATTTTGCTGGAAGATTCACTTGCGCCGGCTGAAGAATTTCCTTGCGCTTGAAATCAGCTTGTGTTCCAGGATCTGCCGGTGCATGAAACTTTTCATTTTGCAATCACTGATGTGGAGTTCCCCTACACCCTGAGAGGTGGAGCAGCCCGAAACCATGATATTGCTTCCTCTACGCTTGAAAGTAGGGTTTTTGTAGGCAGTCCCTGGTCTCCTCCCAACATGACGAGAGTCATTTCGGTCGAAGAGCTCAATTTTACTTTCGTCGGACCACACAAATTGTTCCCAAAATTCTCAAGCATTCTCAAGATGGTCTTTGGCAAACTTCAAACGGTTCTTCTCATGTTAAGCTGTCAAAAGGGGAGTCCTACGAAGAGTGAAAGTCCGTAGATTACTACGGTGCAATTCTCTACTGGTATGGTTTTTTGAATGACGCCCATTCCATGAAAGTAGAATTCTTGTTGCAGATCTTTATAAATTGTCATGGGTTCATTAGTCACTTTACGAAGCATATACTTTTGAGAGCGATCCTTGATCTTGCGAGGAGCTCCGGCTCTTGGCAAATTAGAGATTGCATGCACCCGTCGCCTGAGACATCCGAGCAAGGCTCCAAAATTTGAGTCTGGAAGTTTAACACGATCAGCGATTTCCCTGTACGTTAATCCTTCATTACGAAGTCCAACTATTTGCTCTCGAATTGCTTCTGGAACTTCTTTGACTTTCGGCATTGTTGTCACTGAGGTTTGCTTTCATGGAAATCTTGAAAGTAAATGATTACGCTGATCATGCTTGTTTGACTTCAAATCTGCTTCTAAGAGTTTCTAGATACCTTCAAAAGTTTCCAGGAGGTAATGCAATAAAGAGGCTTAAATTGTAAACAAAAATACAAAGGACTATAAAATTTGGCTAAATACATTCTTCTTATGTTATTTTTCGTTCATTTAATTTTTGATGATATCGGAAATTTTTGTCCAGTCTGTTTCGCCATTGTATTTAATAACTTCTAGCTGAACATTAAGTAATCTTTACCCCAAGCCAGAACTCGAAGTCTCTGATATACCGAAAAATTAAGTTGTACAGGCAAATACTTGTGTCCAGGCAATGTAGGCGCAGAAACAAAAACGTTGATTTTGATTCTATTCCATTTAATCTGAGTCAATTGCATCATTTACATATTTGATCCTGCTTTATTGTTATTAGATGCCAAGAAAAAAGAATCAGAGGTACTTTGGCACTGTTTCTTAGACACTTAAGTGTGAATGTAAGGCTAATGCTAAAGAGTACGCAAAGTAAATCTCCTTCGACTCTTGGACGATCTCTGTATTTAGTTTTGATGGATACGAGCTCTGAAAATACAGTTTCTCATATATACAGTGTGTTAATCCAAACATCACAAGAACATGAAGAGACTATTGTGCGATCAAAGAGGAAACTGTACGGTATTCGACCCAGAACAACTTCAAATCTCAATCATTAAAGTCTTCCTTTGCTCTTGTCTAGAGAGTCACAAGACTCTCTTCTGTCTAAAACATTACTGCGAAAAATCTTGCTTTACTGCGGAGGCTCGCGCCCCCCTTGGAATCCGCCCACGCTCCCCAGGGTAAGAACCACTGGTGTAGAATATTCCTGAGACAAATTGCATTGAAGATATATCCACATGGGAAAGAGGGAATCGTTTTAGCAAGAAATTCGTGAAACCGTATCGGCAGAAACGAGGGTGTGTTGTTTCCATGAAAATTCTTTTTCACTTTAAATACAAAGCTGAATTAATTTCTTCTGTTTGAAACATGTGTACATAACTCTTCACGTATTATTGAGCTGTAATTATCCAATGTGTTAATCCAATAGGATAAGTGAAAGGATATCTTTTCATTTCATATATATTCCTTGGATGCAGAACAACATTGAGGTTTTATTTCAAGAGACTTTAGTACATTCCCTCTCGTTACCTAGGGTTCATAAATATTTTAAGGTTTTCACAAAATGCACGATTTCATTTGAAGTTCGAATGAAAGACTGTAGTGCTGAAATCAGGCAATTTGTCATAAAATCCTCTCCCAAAACAGCAATATCTGCCGTCAACTTTAATCATTAAAACTCGGATATTTCCATCTAAGTTTGGAAAATTCTTTCCATATCTGAAGCAAACTTTGATGATCAGGATATTCCAGCAAGGGTGCCATTCAGGGCGCGAAAGAAGAAGCTTATTATTGGACAAAAGACAAAGGCAATCAAACTTTTGAGGAAAGATGCCTGATGAACTGGAAGTTCGCCGACTTCTCAGAGAATAGAGGCTGCGAATGATCGGGAACGGTCCCTTGAGTTCAGGGTAAAGGTTCGAGGTAATTTGTGATTGTTAGTTTTCTGAGTCAAAAATTGAAGTGATTAGTCTGTAATTTGTGACTGGTGCGTCATTCCTGTCTTTAGTGTGAAGAATTAAATATCGTGTGAGATCACCTGACAAACACTGGACTTACAAGCTTCAATTATTATAGCAGTAGACTAAATTTCAATGTCACGCTAAAAAGCAAGATGTTATTGTAACTGATATCTAAAATGGAAACGAACATTGATGAATAATGGAATCCATGATTTAATTAAAAGATATGAGTGAGCACCATCAGTTAGCTTATAATTTAAAGGGAAAAATAGTTTTTTAAGAAAGGTCGCGATTTGTTTCGCAATTTATGTAGAAAGCCAAAAATGATTGAAATTGAAAATCGATGTTCGGAATTAGTAGCTATCACTGAATGAAGACATACTTCTGGCATTGACATGCTGTAAAAATACAATTACGAGATGGATGAACCATATGAAAACACTTTCAGTAAGTTCCCTAATCGACATAATTTAGAATGAATATAAAATTAAACTGGAGGCTTAGTGAGGTCAATGATGGTGTATTTGAATCAGAGATGCAGCTAATCATTTCTCTTATTATCATGTTTGTGACGAGACTATAATTCTGAGAGGCCGAGATAGGTCAGGGGTTGTTCCTTCTAGTTGTGGCACGGCCACAATTTGAGAGACCATGCGACGTTGTGCGTGAGTCGCAACGATGCCATCGGGGGGCGTCAAGTCTTGCTCTTGCGACGGCTTTACGACACCAGCAGACTCCCATGACCGGCTCTGTGGATCGATTTGTGACTTGTGATTGTCGTAAAATCCGACTCTGCTTGGCCGTAAGCTTGGTGCTTATGTTCAGATGCCGGCTCTGAGTGCAGCCACGGCTGTCATTACGGACGAGAAATTTTCCACGTTCCCTGACGGTGTAATTTAAAACTTTACCATGAACTGGCTAAACTTTATCGGATATAAGTCAAGAAGTTTGGTGCTTCACGATTTTTGCCCGCGCTCACAAATCTGAGTACACTGAAATCATCCAGGTCAAGTTGCTACCTTATGGGTTTTCTATCGCTTTATCTATTTTTTGGAATAGAATAGAGCAAATTAGAACAGAGCCATGCACAGAGCAGCACAGAACATAGCAAAATATAACAGGATGCGACAACAAATGTGAATGTGCAAAGTGACCCAATTTGTTTTTTTCTCCCACGTTTTGTGCCTTCATACACCAGTCACGCGCAGGCACCAGAGAATTACTTCTCTTGTAATCAGCTTTCATGCACACTTTTTTGCACAGGCACCATTATATTCATGCCATCACCATTTCTCAGAACGTTGCCGTTTCACAAAGTATGGTTCCATTGGTTGGAGGTTTTCTCATAATTTTTAGCAATATTTGAGCTCTTTTGGCACTTTTATCTGATGAGGCATTAAATACGTAGCGTTAAGAAACGCTATTTCTTACAATGCCTAAAAAGTTCCGCATGTAATTTATTTTTGTAGACCTTCATGGATTTTTGGTTAACTCTCGAGCTGTTCAATTCTAGATGTTGCCAACCCAGTATTGGCCAAAGTTTTTTTTTAAGTGAAAGCTCTGAGCTAGAAAAATACACATTTGCTAACAGCTGATTGTGACAATTTTAAGCAGAAAACATTCAGGGCTGAGCGGTTTTGCAGTTTTTTCTCGCTAATTCCTGGCTGTCATTTCAGGTTCAAAAATTGTCCTCAGTGTCGAAAAGTTCATCTAACCCAACATCATTAAACCATTATGGAATTTGTTGGTCGCTATGAATTGACCTCGCAATCTTCTTTGTCCAAGGGAAACGAGTTTAGTCAGTGTTCTGGAATCATTTTCGAAGCATCACGCTGAATTCTCTCTATTTCGTTGATGCCTCGTCTAAATGTAAGACTTCGTATTTTAAATGTGGCAGGACTTGTGTCTCATGAAATGGTGTTATAATGTTGTTTGAGTAGAAGTTAGAGCTTTTTCAATAGAGCCAAAATTTTGCTTGAATTCTGAACGCTTTTTCTACTAGTTTGTTAGGCTTGAGATATTTGGTAATGGTGATACTAAGACCTCTTTTTCGGCCACCAAATTTGATTGAAGTTCTGTGTACGGTATGTGGGAAGTGCTGATTATTTCTTTCAACATTCATTGTAGAGTATTTGTTGATGTTAAACTTCATTAGCAAGTTAAAGGTCCATTGCAGGTGACGGTATTAGTTTGTTTAAAAACTTCGTCTCATCCTCGAATTTGTTAATCTTGCTGATGCTTTTAAGGTCGAGGTCATTGATATACTTAGATGATGAAGAGTAGCAACCCTAAAACGCTCTCTGCATGGAGAAGCTCTGAAGCTGTGAGACTCCAGTCACTAAATTGCGAGTGCATTGTTACTCTTTGAGTGCAACCTGTGAGCCTGTTTCGTATCCGTATAAGTAATTCCCCTGAGCACCAAGGGCTTCCACTTCGGTTATAAGCATTTCAAGAGGAACTATGTCGAAGGCTTTCAGAAAGTCAGTATGCACGAAATCAACGCCTTTCACACTGGCGAAGTTTCGTTTGATTCCTCCACAGAAGTCAAACAGGCTCGTAACACATCTACGTTTTACATCGCTTCTGTACTGAGTGTCTGCAATCAAATTTAGAATGTGATGTTTTGTTATTCGGACTCTGAATAATGTATCCATTGTTTTACTGATGACAGACATCAAGCTGATTGGGCGATCATCATTTCAGGTGGTAACAGAAGTTCTGTCCAATTTTTTGAGCTAAATGTTCAGGGCACGATTACTTCCATTTAGCTTGTTAATTTTGTGTGCTTATCTATGGCAATTAATAAAATATTATTTCTTCTCTCAGATTGTGTGATAATTATCGTAACTAATAACTATTTTTAACCCTAATGTACACTCCAAGTAAAGAGCATATCAGGCATATTTTACTGTTTGAATTTCATAAAGGTAATACGACAAGCTCAGCAGCAAAAACACTCAAAGACACGTATGGAAATGATGTTGTGAATGAAAAGACCTGCAAAAGATGGTTTTCACGGTTCAAAAAGGATGACTTCAGCCTGAAAGACGAACCAAGAGCAGGATGCTCGAAAAAAACTCAATTCTGAGCAATTGCAAGCTGCCATTGATGAAAACCCAACCTGCACTACTAGAGAACTGAGCAACACCTTTAATGTAAGCTATATGACCATAAATCGAAAAATGAAAAGACATGGCAAAGTTTCAAAGGCTGGGAAATGGGTCCCACACGATTTGTCAGAAATCAACAGGTAACAGCGTGTGACCTGTTGTGTTTCACTGCGTTCTCGTGAACTTCAGGCACCTTTTTTAGACCGAATCATAACAGGCGACGAGAAGTGGATCCTTTACAACAATGTTAAGTGCAAACGACAGTGGCAAAGCCGTGGTTCAAAGCATATTCCATAGCCGAGAAGTGGACTGCACCCTAAAATATTCTTTTGTGTGTATGGTGGGATTTGAAGGGAATTGTTCATAATGAACTAATGGGTAACAATCAAACAATAACATCTGAAGTTTACTGTCAGCAGCTTACTCGTTTAAAAGCAGTTTTACATGAAAAACAGCCTTCTTTGATCAATCGAAAAAGAGTGATTCTGCACCATGACAATGCCAGACCCCACACTTCAAGAGCAACCAAAAACCTCATTGAAGAATTTGGCTGGGAAGTCATGCATCACCCACCATATTCTCCCGATCTTGCTTCAACCGATTTTCATCGTTTCAGTAGCTTATAGAATCACTTAATGGGACAAAGGCTTACTTCAAGAAAATAGGTCGAAATGAAACTAGTTTCTTTTTTTGAGTCCAAACTGGCTAAATTCTATGAAGAAGGAATCAGAAAGTTTATGGCAATATGGGAAGATGTAATTAATAAAAATGATGACTTTGTTGAACACTAAATGAGTATATTTTTGACAGGATTTCCACTTTATTTCAAAGTAAAAAAATGGACAGAACTTCTGTTACAACCTGATAGTTTTCACATAATTTTTTGCCCTTGTTTTCGAAAATTGAAACTAGGTTCGTTTGATTTCAATCGTGCGGAATTAACTTACTGTGTGTTCGCTAAGTTGTATGGGTTCAAGAGAGAGATCTCTCTTTCGACCTCTTTTTCCGCTTATTTGTCGCTTGTTTTGGGCAACTAAATGTTCAAGTCTTGAGTTTGTGGCATTTTAGTTCAATCACCGCTTGTAGACACTGAGATAAAGCAAATATTTTGAAGTCTGACTTTACTTTTGTCCCTTGCGTGGATTTGGCCGGTTATCTCGATTAATGGCCCAATGGAAACGTTTTTGAATCGTTTTTCTTTAACAGATTCGTAGAAGGATGTTAGGTTTGCTTTAGCATGTGCAGCAACGGTGGATGATTTGTGCTAGAAATGGTAGCTTGACCTAAATTTTCAGAGAAAATTTTTTAATTCAATTTGAAATCCTTTCCAGGTTCTCTTGTGTTGTGCATTTCACCAACTCAATAAATTCCAGCCAATTCTCGCAAGAAAAGAACAATTGAAATTTCTACTTCTACGTGCGTGCATCAGTTTTTTCAACTATTGATAAATATTTGAGACTAAATGTTCCTTGAATATTTGCGAAAAATCATTTTTTATAAAAGTTTGTACTCGTCAACCCAATAACAACCATAAGAGAGGACACGCTCAGCTCATTTGCTGGTGTCGCTAGCGAAGGCTCTTACATTTTTCACGACATCATTTTTATTCTCGCCAAATCCGTAACCAATTATCTCCAGTATGTTGAGTGGAATATCGTTGAAGACAAAACATAGTATTGAACACATGGTTATGAATTGTACCTTAATTGAACCAAATCATTGTAAGCTTTAGTTATCTCAAAATATTAAAGCAACACTCATGCGCCCAGAGGCCCAGATGATCATTGAGAGTGTTCACTTCAGAAATATTTTTTGTCGTTGGTTTCGAGGAATCTACTTCAATTTATTTGTGTTAATATGGGATTATATACATATTTTAGTGGTTCTCTAAATGAACATTTATAGTTGTAGTGGACAAGATCATAATATTGTGACTGTATTCACTCAGATCTCCTTTAGTCTAAGTCCTTGCTGGAGTAAAATATTACCACCGATTTATTTCAGTTTGCTTTCGCTTCATTTTGCACCTATCAATAAATTTTTGTGCATTGATAAATAATCCTGAGGTACAATGATTTTTCACTTCTCTGTGAATATTTTCTTCTGCTCTAGGGATCAAATTCCCTCTGAAATTAATTAATTTTTCTGCAGAGGTCATTTTTGCTAACACAAATGAGGCTTTACAACAAATAATGTAAAAAGTTAAGCTCACCTGAAGGCTTGGGGTAAATAATGATGCATAAGAGTTTTGTATTTCAAAGACTCACGACGCTGCTCGTTGAAAATGTCGGATGTTCACCTTTTTACGATTATCTGTTCAAAAATATTGACGAATGTGAAGTTATATCTATTTACAATTTCATTAACTAACAATTAATATGTTTTTGATTACTGATACAAATTTCTAACAGATGCTTTATTTACTACAAAGTTGGAGAATTAATCAAAGGATTCGGAGTATAAGATGAGATTAAAAGTGTGGTGAGAGAATGCAGCAGAATGAATATATTGTTGAAGAGTCGAAAGCGAATGGAAGATTTTTTAAAAGTTCGTAATGCAACGTGCTGGTCCAGTTTGTGGTTCCAGGCTCGTGGGAATGGTTGGATGAGGATGTAAAGAATGAAGTGTAGGAAGAATGTTCGCAAAATGGTCGAGACTGAGCTGTGTACGATACACATAAGTAAAGAAGAAAAGCTGCAAAGAGAAGA
>JACJUY010000169.1:92759-132654 GCA_014220935.1 Platorchestia sp. MABIK | reverse complement strand
GAAGGCTAGAAAGAAATTTAGCGGAGAAAAAGGAAACATTCTGAAAGGAAGTAAAAAATGGGAAGGGCGAGAATGCAAACGAGCGAAGGGTGAAAGTTGTGAATGTGGTGATGATGCGTGAAATGGCGGCAGTCATCAATTGTTTGGTAGAAAATTTTGAGCAATATAATTATTGTTGAACGTGGAGGATGAGTTTGAAAGACAGGTTCTGATTTTCTCGACTGGACAGGGAAGGAAAATGCCAGTGGTAGGAGGACGGAATGGTGAATTGGTGACCATATTTTAGGAGGACTATTTTTATTAGGAGGACCATTTTTTAGAGCTTGCTTTGGCAGGAACGCGGTTGTGTAAAGCACTGGGTTTGGAATGAGTGTCTGATGAAAGGCGATGCGACAGTGATTAATTAGTAAGTGCAGTTATTGACATTGTGTTATGTAGTAGGTGGAGGGAATGGTAAGAGTGCAACAATTCAAGGGGAATAATTTTGTTGAGTGTGGTTAGTAATGTATATGACCGAGGATTAGGAAATCTTGTTAATGAGAAAATGGAAAATACAACAAGAGAAGAGAAGTGTGATTTCAGGCGTAGTAGAGGGAGATTTTCAAATTTTCATGGTGCGACAAGTGGGTAAACCGGACCTAGCGAATGGAGACAGGTGCGTTGGGCGTTTATGGATCATAACGGTGTGTAATAGATTGACAATTCGAGTAAATGTAAGCAAATAAGAGGGAAATTATAATAAATTTGAGTAAGGAAATTGCCTGAGAAATAAATGTCATCTAGAATTATGAGGTACCGGTACTTCATGAAATGAGTTGTTTTGAGTATTAGAGAGCGCGTATGCCCACGAATGGAGGTTGATGGTCAACGAATTAGTGTAAGAAGAGGGTCCCAAACGTGGGAAGTTTGAAGGCTGCCTGAGTATGGAGGCTTACAAAAAGTTGTATGAAGATGATGTGCCTACAATTTTCTATGGATCTGAGATGTGGCGCTTAAAAGGGGTTAGACTTAAAGCATGCCACGTTAGAGATATGCCAAAGACTGGAATGCAGGTGCGCAATATAAGACATGAGTGGAGAGCGATCGTGTCCGACTGAGAAGCAGAGCAGATAGGCGGGGTCGGGTGTTGTCGGCTCACAAAAGTGGCTTAGCTTTTTTATTTGGAATTTGCGAATGTGGGTTGAACCATTATGAAGCGGCGTGAGCACCCAACTTTGTGCTGTAGGGCCATGCTGTGTGTGGCGGTGAGCGACCGTGGCTTATATGATTAGGAAGGGGAGCCTGGTTCCCGTTGGTTGGCTTCCTTTTTCGGGGGAGAGAATAGGTTGTGGTACCATGGTCGTGGTGTACAATTCTACATACTTTGATTAGTAGTATTAAGTGATTTTTATCGGAAATTTTAGGTATTAAGCCAAGGCTTGCATTAACATTATCTAAGTCAGTTTTCTTAACTGATGCCGCTGCTGGGATAATTTATTACAATATTCACATACTTTGAAAAATTCAACTTACGAAATAAGGAAAATAATTGAGAGAAAATTTTGGCGCATGATCACACACCGCACACTGTCCCCGACATAGACGTGTAACAGAATTACATGTTGTGCGAAATTAGATGCTGAGCAAAAGCCATAGACTTGTGTAAAAAACAATGATTTTTTCCCTCATTAAAATACAAATGAGTTATCGTACAAAATCAATCCCTTTTCTCTGAAAACAATTTATATTTTCCATCCGAAAAATGCACACCATAAATTAAGCTAATTCAAATACAAATTGATAAAACCCTTTTCGGATTACTGTCATAAAACTACCAATGTGGACAATTTACTGATGCAACACAAACAAGGGATGTAGCCAGACACTGTAACACTAGCGTGCGTACTTGGCAGGAGCCAGAGCATAACCATATATATGTATTTCCTAGCTGTGCCACTGCATAGCAACTTTTAACACTGATACTGAGAAAAAATACTTCACCAAAATGGAAACGAATGCAGCGAAGTTTACTTTAGTAAATAAACTCCCACTTTCATACTTGCATTCCATTTGATTGCAGAATTTCTCTAACTTGACTTACATTGAACCAAAATAAATTTTCTGTGTGGAAAAATATCTCAACGCGATATGGTCCAGGACTCATGAGTGCAGGCAACTATTAATGATGAACTTGTGGTAAGAACTATTAATTTTCACCCGAAAAATGGTCAACTCAACCTACTAACTATTTACATTAATAAGCTTGGAAGAGTATTCAAAACCTTCAACGTAAAATGTTTGTGAAGTGAACAATTTCCATGACATTGCAGTCCTATTCTTAATACTTCAACTTTTCAGAACTGAGCACTACTGTATGATATATTTACACCTTGAAAATCTTTAAAAGATTATAATCTTCTCGGTTTGTATGTCTTAAATATCATTCTGCTCAATATTCACGAACTAAAAAGAAAAATGATTTTGCCGAAAACACCCAACTCATCGCTGTGTTCTTGCTCCAGGCTCGCGGCGCGGCCGCACTGACTTGCGCTACGTCGACGTCATCAGAGAGCGGCCTATCCGAGTCACGGCCAAGGTCCTCGTGCCCGTCCGGGAGCACCCCAAGGTGAGAGGGGCTGCGTGCACGGCTTACGTTAGAGCGGGGCCACAGGGATGACCCACCTTGAGGGATGCAGATTCGCGTGGATACGGGACGTTAAAAGGTTATTCCTCTTATACAATAAGAGAAATAAGGTATTTTAACATACTGAAACCACTACCGATGATTTGAAAGATTTTTCATCGTGTTGTAGTGCCTAATTTACGCCTACACGGGGAGAGCATCGAAGTCGGGCTTTTGCCAGGTCGTGCGACTTCACATCTCCCGTGCTCTACGACCTGTTACGTTCGACAGTGTTCTTCGAACACGAGTAGTAGCACTTATTTTTTGTTACTTCAAACAAGTCATAAACATTCATCTGGAAAGAGGTACACAAAGTTTACACAACTGAATATGCAAAACATGAACAAAGAACTCATAACAAAAAAATTGAATAAATACCTATTGCGCAGCGACACAGACGCCCCGACCGAAGAGCAAGCATGTGCAACGCCGGCGGAGGCAACCGAGCCCTGAGCTAACCTATTCGAAGTTGCTCGGAAAGGCCAGGAGGCGACGAAGTAAAACTAACTAGAACATCGCTGCTGTGGTCACGCTGCTGTGTCTATGACGTAACTGCGGCTACAATGTGGTCCTTGAAATATCCAATTTTAAACTCTGACTTTACTCGATCAGGAGGCCGAGTTGCCGTTCAATTTCATGGAATATTTAAAGCTTCGACGAAGATGTGTGGAGGATGAAGAAGAACATTTTGTTCTTCTTCAGTACAACACGTTTTCTAAGAAGACGATCTAGGCGTTTGCGAATACTGACATAAAATTCCGCTATAGCGGCTATAGTCAGTGTTACGAGGGAATCATACATGGAAACTTGAGGGTTGAATAAAATTTAGATCAATGTATAAAACATATATACTCGTAGGCCTACATTCAATTCGTTCAATTTCATAATTCTAAAGCTTCAAGATCCCTCTTTTGTCTTAGCTGAAGAAACATTTGAAGTTACTCTATACATGTCAAAAAACACGAAATCAAAGTCCCAGAGTTTACGCGAGACAGCAAGGAAATCTCCTGACAAAATCATGTCACTTCGACCCCAACAACTTGGGCGAATTTGGCGGGATTTCGTGCGGCGCGTAGAGCTGAGTTAGGAGCTGATCAAGACCAATTTGTGTCACGGATTTGACGGCCCCAGCCCTAATCTGCGCTCCCGGCAAAAAGGAACGCAATATTTTGAACATTTCTAGTTAGATGTCTGGAGTGAATTTTTTTTACGTTGAGGCAACAGTAGAAACTTATGTGTATCATAGTATTCAACACAGAAATCACATTGATTTCTTTTGAACTGCAAATTTAACATAGATTCCAGATCTGTTATATTTCATGCAAAAACTTGAGACAAAAATAATAATTTAAGAGAACTTGTATTTTAGTTGTAAAGCCGACGGAATATACTGCAAACACCGAAAATCCTAGGAATTAAAAAACACGTGAAGAACTGTTCCTCCGAAACAAACAACCGTAATGTTTCATTTTTATCGATATATGCTCAAAGAGTATGACGAAAGTGTCGCTGGCTCCTGAAATTTCTGTGCACAATTAAAAAACAAAATCAGTTTTCACAAATCGCCGGACAACTTCAGCGAGCTCTGAAAATGTGAGCTGCCGACAGCTGCAATTTATGTTATTTATGATTTATTAATTATTTAAGCTAATGAAGAGCAAACGGCGTCTGCGTGACGTTCCTGGTCATAATTTTCTGATAATAATGTGATCTAATGGAGAGCGTGAAACGCTGGCAGTCATGTACAGAGCTCTAATGCGGCACCGAGGCAGGGAATGGCAATTAGCTGAACTAAAGTGTAGCTCCCGAGAGGAAATCGAACAGCGATCGCCGTTTCTCGTTCTTCTCATCTATCGTTAATTAACACGGAAATATCCATCAGTCACCTCAGCTGTCAAATTAGTAGCATAAACCTGTGCTCTGATTTCTTCCCTTCATATCAGAACTGCTCAAGTGGCTTTGATGATTTCCTGCGCGGCTCTAAACAATTAAGTGCAGTAACACAAGTCGTGAGTTGCATCGTTTTTACGTTCCCTCAATTTTAAAGATTCAGGAAATTAAGTCGCTCAACGTGTGTTCTTTGTGCCGTAAAATCTTTAAAATACAATCATTTCCCCGAGGAAACTTCTATAAATGATGACCTACATCTATACTCATAGACATATTTTAAAATGCTTTACCAGAATTTCATATCAGTTTACCATAAGAATACGAACAACAGTAAAATAATTTGTTTTCGTTAGGCCTGTTCAAAAAGAATTTTTCAACAGAAACGTAGAAAAACCCACCATGCAACACTTTACTCGGTAAATATCGTCTTGTAAAAAGGAATCTCCAAATTACGGAAAGAAACGAAGTTTATTTTCCTCAAACTCAATGCTGACAAAAACAATAGTAGAACAATAATTATGAACGAAAGTTATATTTCCAGACACAGATGCTGTCAGTGTAGTAGACACAGATGCAGTCAGTGTAGCAGAGAGGGTTCGCCAGCTCACTAACAAAGAGTCATTCACGAGTCAAAACAATTCACTCCCCTGTCGAGGCAGGACTCACTCGCTCACAAGGATTCACTTGTTTTCTTCCTGCTAAGAATTTTGTGAAGAGGCAGCATCTTCGGAATAGAAAAACTTCCTTGTATGACTTCAAAATGGAATTAATAAATACCTTCAAAAATTACCCCAAGTACACTCTAGAAAAATGATTCGAATTGCATCAGAAATGTCTTCCAATATCATCAAGAACAACGTCTAAAAAAAATTGGGCATTTCTGTGTAAGATCTGCTGTTGCTCCTTCGGCCATTGAGTTTCATTGCGGCAAGTGAAGTAGCGGTCTTACTTATGCTTCTCCTGAAGTGGGTATCGGTGATACGCAGCGGAGAAGTCGGAACTTTTTATTGAATAAATTTACATTTATACATCTTAAGATTACTGAACACTTAAATGACTACACCTTTTTCACTTCAAATTAATTCAAGTCAAGTTCAAATTAATCCAAGCCAAATTCAAATTAATCAAACCCTTTTTTGAGTTAAGAATTGACATAATCACTCTTTAATTTGAGCGTTTTTTGTGTTAAACATGTATCTATTGGATGTGATGCGCAAGAAAAACGTTTTCGCTCTCAGCGAGGAATACATAAAATTTCTGCAATATAAAAACAATCTGTCGTAAAATGTAGTAAGTTAAGTATCCAGCACCAGGAGGCAGAGTGTGATTCAGATCTTTGAGCGAAGTTACAGGTAAAAGTCAATTATAATAATTTCGTACTATACTACACATTAAAGTTGTTTTACAATTTTAAATCAATGGCAGTATTCATCAATTCAAATATTTATGTTCAAATGTAATTTTATATCACACATACACATAGTATGTGTGTGTACATTTCGTCCAATGGTAATCTTTTGTAGTTGCATGCAAATGTGATTTTATGTATGGGATCAAGTCGAATATCACGCATATAAATCTCTATATGAGTGTAAATAATCCTCGATACTACCATGTGTATGTGTTACATAAAATTGCCTATGAACATAAATATTTGAATCAATGCACACTGCCATTAATGTAGAATTGTAAAACAACTTTAAAATGTAGTATAATACGAAATTTTTATAATTGACTTCTATCTGTTACGCCGCTCAAATATTTGAATCACACTCTGCATCCTGATGCTGGATACTTGGCACATTTTGCGACGGTTTTGTTTCTATAAAGGAGAAATTATATTTATTCCTAGCTGAAAGGGAAAACGTTTTTCTTACTCATCACACCCAATATATACATATTTAGAATAATAAAAACTCAAATTAGCAAGTGATACTGTTAATTTTTAAGTCAACTTAGCGCTGGATTAATTTAAAAATCACTTTGATCAATTTGAACTTAATTTGTATTAACTTGAACTTGACTTGGATCAATTTGAACTTGACTTGAATTAATTTGATCTCGATTTGGATTAAATTGAACTTGACTTGGATTAAATTGAAATTGACTTAGATTAAATTGAAGTGAAAAAGGTGTTGATGAGATTTTGAGCGGTGACTGAAGTGTGGTCACTACAAAATACCCACTCCCTAGAGAGAAGGTAGTTCGAACGATACTGTCGCGTATGTTCAGATGGTGAGAGAGTTGCTATTGGGGCCTAGCGTTGAAGCCGTGCGATGAGGCCGTGCGATGAGGCCGTGCGATGAGGCCGTGCGATGAGGCCGAGCGATGAGGCCGAGCGACGAGGCCGTGCGATGAGGCTGAGCGATGAGACCGAGCGATGAGGCCGAACGATGAGGCCGTGCGATGAGGCCGAGCGATGAGGCCGTGCGATGAGGCCGTGCGATGAGGCCGTGCGATGAGGCCGTGCGATGAGGCCGAGCGATGAGGCCGAGCGATAAAGCTGAGCTGTAGTCGTTTTGGCGGCTCCGTTGTGCTTTTTTGCGCTTGGTTAAACGTCCTTGAAGTGATAGGAACACCTTGCGGAAATTTCGATTGGATTCTTCGTTGGTTGAAGTTGGTGAGCAGCGATGGGTGCTGCTCGGGTCACCAGTTGGAAGGGGCAGGTAATGTAGAAGCCTCGGCCCATTGATGAACCCGCGGGAGAGCTGCTGCGGTCACCAGTTGTTAGGGGTAGGCAATTAGGGAACCTGGGCCCGTTGGTGAAGCCGCTGCGGTCACCAGTTGTAGGAGCTGGTGATACTGCTGAGGTCACTTAATGTAAGGGGCAGGTATTGTGGAAGCCTCGGCCCAGCGGTGACACCGCTGGAGAGCAGCGGCTGTTTAGTTAAGCTGTGGTCAGTAGATGTAGGAGAGCCGGCAATGTAGAGGCATCGGCCCGGCGGGGATCCAGCTAGGGTCATCAGTTAGGACCCTGGGATGGTTCTGGAGTCACCAATAATTGTAAGATCTGCTGTTGCTCCTTCGGCCACTGAGTTTCATTGCGGCAAGTGAAGTAGCGGTCTTACTTATGCTTCTCCTTAAGTGGGTATCGGTGATACGCAGCGGAGAAGTCGGAACTTTTTTATTGAAAAAATTTACATTGATGCATCTTAAGATTACTGAACACTTAAAATGATTAGATGAGATTTTGAGGGGTGACTGTAGTGTAGTATAGTGTGGTCACAAAAACATTATTTTCTAAGAAGTAACATAACAATAAAAAACATAGAAGCGCTTAGCAATAATTAAATTCAACATTTCAAAACACATACCACAGGCATTTTTAGAAATACGTAATCAAGAATGTTCTTAAAGAAATGACAAAAACTTTCCGAATTTTCATGGTAGAAATCAGCACAAAAGTATGAGTCATAATTCTTGAAAAAATTCAGCTTAAAAAATATCAGTTTACTCAATATGCTATCATCCAGACCCACTTTCAATCAACAAAGTGACAACCAGACCCACTTGCCATCAACCACCTAGCATCCAGACCCTCTTGCTTTCAACAACCTAACATCCAGACTCACTTGTTATCATCAACCCATCGTACAGGCAAATATTCTACCAAGAAATTAGTGAATGGGGACCCTTGCTATCACTAGAACCATGATCCCAACTACCATAAAGAAACTATTGCCTAGTCCCAATTGTTACGCTGGAAAACGAAGTTCTACTTTTTGTCAGTTGCAGACACTTTAAGACCTGTTCCTGGGTAAATTGAGGTCACTGATTTCCAATATGGCATGAGCTATTTTCCATCGGGTCAAGTTTTTTTACAATATGGTACGTGCCATTTACTACTGGTAATATATAGGTAGACCACTAAATATTACTGAAAAAATTCTAAACCAGTGGAAATTAATGTTATTCAAAACCCATTACAAACATGAAAAATTGATTCATTATTATTTTTACTTACCTTGACGAACATATCGTGGATTTATCAGTTGCGTTTGCCAAGAATGACAGATTTATTCAGGCAGAAAAAAAAAAAATTTATTCGGGACTTGCGGTAATGGACCGTCTGGAACGTCGCTTCCCTGTGCAGTCTCGCTGAATGTTCCTGCAATAGTCGGCCATCACGTGAACGTCCCCGAGACCTTGATATCAATATTCCATGATTTTGATATCTTGGTAAAAGCGTTCACCTGCTCATCACTCGCGCTCTCCAAGTTTACCGGAAATGATTCAATATGACTGTTCATGAAATGCATCTTAATTCTCATGTTGCAACCTGACACCTGGAAACTTTCCATTAAAGATTCAACTAGCTCTTTATGTTAATTTGATTTCCTGTTTCCTCGAAAGTTCCTTACGGCAGAAACAATTAAGTGCTTTCAATGCACTTTTCTCAATATCAGTGATAGATTGAGTGAAAGCTAGATTTTTAATCATCTTCTTAATTTCAGTGCCGTCGGAAATACCTATTTTGAGTTTTTCGGTCGTTACACCGCTAAACGCGTCCTACAAATACTGGAAACAGTCATTGTCAGTATTGAGCGCCTTGACGAACTGTTTCATAAGACCTAACTTGGTATAAAGGGGCCGGAAAATAATTTTTTACGTTCTACTAAGGGTTCATGAATCATGATATTTTCCCCAACACTGTAGCTTTCCCTAACTGGCCAATCCTTCTGAATCCAGGGTCCGTCTTTGGCTCTGCTTTCCCAGAGGCACATAAAGCAAGGGAATTTTGCGCAACCTCTTTACTGTCCTTACGAAAAAAGTTATCATTTTTAGATCAACACAAATGATCCATTTATGTTCTTCACATTTGAGTAGCTCCAATGCTGTTTTGATGTGCTCATATTTTTCTTTCAGGTGTACTGTGTGTCCCATAGGTATTGCACCAAATATATTGCCTATATGTAATAAAACATATTTAAGACTACTAATATAGCTATCTATAAAGAGGTGCCACTCTTTCGGGTCATGACCTGTAGCTCCCATCGCGGTTACTAATCCCGGAATATCACTACAGTGGACGAAATTTAATTTAGAATCAAAGAACTGTATGAGGTTATCTTCTCTGTCGCAATAGAATGTTACCTTTACGTCCATTCACAGCAAGTTTTTATCTTTTGATCGTGAAGCCAACGATTCTGACAGATTTTCGACAAACCCAGATGTCGAACTTACTTTCAGATTTGAAGGTTTCATTGTCAAACGCTACCTCTGCCTTATCTAATCCCAAATCTCACGTCCTCGAGTCACGTGTTTGATGTAAAACATCATTTTAAAAGAGTGAGGCACAGCCTCCTTTTCTACCATGTCGTCGAAGATACCTACACGCTTATTGAGTGACTCACTGACGTGTTTCAGGCGTTCGACTCACGCTTTTCTGTCCGAGTCTTCTTTGATCCTCAGGGTCATAGATGCGCAAAGGTGCGGGACTTTTATTGCGAATCTACAGCAGAACTCCGGGAGCAGAAAATTTTGAAGTTAATTCCGAATGAAACTGTTTTCATAAAAAATCAACTTCTTGTCTTAGAACAGAAAACGTAGGTTATTCCACATCGCTGATAGTTTTAAGGTTGCTAGCCACACTGAAGAGTTTTTGAATGTTTAACTCAAGTCGCAAAGTCGCATGGTTATTCTCAACATTTCAAGCGGCATTAATTCTTCCTTAGTCCTAAATCATAATGTCATCTATTTTATTCGTGTTCAGTCCTAAATGACTTGAAGAAAAATCCGTTTCTTGAACGTGTGCCAAGGAGGAGCAAAGAGAAGACGTTCATAATGGCCAGGCTTGTGCTATGTCAACTAAAATATTACTCCCGACTGAAATACGATCTGGCAGAAGAGAGGGAGCTGGATCCCGTAAAATCAACAACTTAAAACCTGTTCACGTCCCTATTTCGAAGCGAACTTCTCTTTGACCATTTATGTTGAATTCCATTTAATTAACTCATCCTTCACTCGTAACCAGCGGATTAGAGTGGATGAACTGAGCGAAGTGAAACCAGTTTTCCTTGTGTTACGGGAGCGCTGTTTCTTTTTTTATTGAAGCAATCCCAATTTTTAATCGCTGTGCGACTCAAAAATTATTGTCGTATTTCGACTGAATATATCTGAACGTGTCAGTAGTTTGCTTAAATCGCAACTTGATTAGAAACTTAAAAACGAAGAAAATTCCAAGGAACTTTAATCATATTTAATTGGAAAACGTTTCGGAGTCCAGCTCTATCTGTTTTAATGACTGTCTACAACATTTTTGTTTCTTCTTTTATTGCAGACATAATGAATTGTATTTTTGAACTGATGATAGAGCTGGACTCCGAAACGTTTTCCAATTAAATATGATTAAGTTCCTTGGAATTTTCCTCGTTTTTAAGTTTCTAAAAATTATTGTAATTTGTAGATGTTTTTAGATTTCCACTACATGAAACAAGTAAGCTACACAACGAGACAAATGCAAATGAAAAGGGAAATTAGTTCTCACTTTTTTGAGAAAGCATCATTGAGAACACTTTGGGATCAAGAGAAAAGGAGAGATGAGCTAAAGTGCATGGATATCCTCATATTGTATATCTTTGTTGCTACTTAGCAATCATCGACCCTTCGTTCTTGGTCTTAAATATACTTCCAGTAACGATAACACATTCTAAGAGAGTGAAATATTTTCAAATCAATTGTAATCATAGTTTGTGTAGCATAATTAAACTTTTTTAAGGAACTCTTACGAAAACATTTTCTGTCAGCTTCACAATCCGTATATTACCTGTTTTTTTCAAACATTTTTCTACATGCGTAAATTTTTTTGAGCAGTCCCACAACTTCATGCGTCTAAAAGAGCATCAGCTAAATGAGAAAACAAATCATTCGATTAGATTACAGAAAATGCTTTCAAATGACACAATCTACTATCGGAAGACCGTAATTGGGCCTCAATCGGAGAAATCGGTGAAATAGGGCCCTCTTGTGTGCTTTGCGTGTGTGCTGGATCACCAGTTGTCCGAAATCAGAGCGTTTGCAAAAGCAATGCGTGAAAACATTCCCGGGTCTACTGAAAAAGACAGTCATGAAGAGGCATTGAGCCCGTCAAATTTTGTGTTCTTTCAATCAATTTTTATGACGAAGATTAATATTTGCAGACGATCTTAGGGAGAGTAAACAGTGAATTTTTGTTTCAGTGCTCACAAAATTATCCTCATTCTTGTGTTTTGATCGAATGTCGAGACATTTTCTGATATGATGGTTTACCGCAGGGCTGCGTTTTGATCTATGAAATGAGTGTTTAGGAATGATCGTGTTCAATGACCAAAATCTGATTCTATCATATTATTCTAACCCCTGATGTTCATATCCTCTTTGATGATATTCTATTCCCTGACGCTCAAATCTGCTTCTACGATATCATTTTTAGATCATTTCCTCAGCATTATTTTATCTTTTTAGTCGCAATAATTAGTGGGGGATTATCGGCGTACAAACAGCCTCTGCTAACGAGCATTCGCAAGCGTTCCAGTAAAATACGCTATTGAGAAACTAAAATATTTTTGTTCCACAAACACTTGCTTTTCAATTTATCTTCCAGACTTTCATGAAGGCTTCTAATTTAGCCCAACAAGCCTTTGTATTAACTTTTCTTTGTTCGGTAGATTCGAGAAATCAGTCAAGCTTTGAATGTTTACGTCTGAGTTTCTCAGTAGTTTTTCAACGATATTTTTCAGTTCAACTTCGTGGGCAAACTTCTCGGCCCGAAAGGCAACTCCATGAAGCGACTTCAGGAAGAAACGCTCACAAAGATGGCCGTGCTGGGCAGAGGGTCAATGCGCGACAAACAGAAGGTGAGCTCGTTACCGAATTTGATTTTCCGCCGGTCTAACTACGCCAGAAAATGGATTTTTCTCTTTAACAGGCCATACGAAATTATATACAGTATATGTGTGCCGACGAAAATTTAGTTAAGATATGTTTACTTGTGCTCCTATCTTTCACATTTCCCATGACAGGATAGGTGATGCAAAATGCTTACCAAGGACTTCTATAAAAGATTGTTATGATTATCGATTAATAGTGTCAGCTTATACGATAGTGAAATTAATTGCTGAGCTCTTCGTTGTCGGGATTTAAGTAACAATCGCAGATGGCACACACACTGTTCCTCAGAATATTGAGTGAATAAAAAATTATTCAATGAACTGTGTGTGTGTTTCTTTCATTTTCAAGAGTCACGTTTGAAGTTACTTCTTATATTTGCCTGAGGTCATAGTTTACTCTAGTGTCAACGGATAACAGCAGACGTGAAAGCTTACGTGGAAATTGCCGTAGCATTTGGGATGTTATTCCATTTTTCAGAGGATAATGACATCAGGAAATTGCATTAGATGTGAGCTAACGGAAAATTTAGCCGTCTGTCTCTGGTTTTCAACACTGCCGGCTAAACTATTTTCAGATCTGTCGACTGTGCAAGCAGGTGTATGGATGGTCAGTAGCATCCATGCACCGAAGCTTATCCTGCATCACCTTGTGTGGGTGTATAAGTATCTCATATATAGCAAAAATTGGCGACAATGAGATCTTTACAGGAACAATTTTAACATTTACAAAACGAAGGTGTTAGTCCTCACTAATAACACCATTGGGAGCTGGAATAAATTGGAATGATGCTGTAAAATAACTGTAATATGATCCCCGGACAGCTCCCGCAGGTGAGGGTTCATTGCATTCAGTGAGGATCCCTCTGTTGCCTTCCTGCATAAACCCAACTACTTTCTCAAAGCTACTGACGACGCTTCAGGTCACATGACGGTAGTCCATTCTTCAAAGGTTTTAGCTTTTCTATAGCAGATATATATGTAACTTACATAGAATTCGCTTATTTCCGGCTGTTCCTGTCTTCATCTTTCAGTTTTGGCACACTCTCTCATTAAGCGGATGAAGTTTCACCATGCATCGAACGCTCAGTCTCCATCGTAACCACATCTGATGTGTAAATCAACGCGGTTGCTTTTTCACAGAGGCTCTTTCCAATCAAGCCCTTTCAATTTGCTCCGTCTTGAGTCTAGACCCTGAATTGAGTGGAACGTATTGGTTATCTACTTATCTTATCAATAAAATAAATAGTGATATCACAAATTACTCAGTAACTGAATGAATGAATTCGTAAATAAAATCTTAAACGTTTCCTTTTAGCGTTGTCTCTATATGTGTCGTGTTGTCTCGGAAAAATAAAGAATTTTTGTTCATGGTGTCTTCAAATATCCTCGAACATCTCTTTTCCGAAATGTTCTCAGATTTAGAGATCCTTGAGCTACGATACATCCCTCCGTTCCATGCGTTCTAATTGTACCATTTCAACTCCAAGAATTCTCGTTGGGTCGTAAGCAATTAAAACCGAATTTTTTTTTAGGCCTGAAGTGCTCATCACGAAACCTGGACCTGCTAACTTCCTAATTAACTCGTGCCTGTTATGCTTAGAGCTGAAGACGGCTTCTTCCTCCATGTCTCGGAATATCGCGCCGGCGAACAGACAACGGCAGAATAGAGTAGTCTCTCGGCCTCAAGAGGCTCTTTTTGTAAACTGTAAAGACACTCGATACGAGACCAACTTTCTCAGTGGAAATGCATGATAAATTTTCTCGAGTTTTGATAAAAAAACTCTTTGTGCAAATCAATTTGACAACGATGTTCTTTATAAAGTAATTTCGATCACGCGAGTTCTAAATAAATAAAAGTTTTCTCACGTTTAGTTTTAGCTGCTCGCTAAATAGTACCACGGAGAAAGCGTTGATTCTAATTCATTGTTAAGTTCAGTGAAAACGTCCCAGCCTAATTTTATTGCCCAGGCATCTGTAATTTTGACAGCCTATTGTGCAGAAGCTAAGCTTTGGCAGTTGATGTTGTAAGTGCTCCAGAACAAAATTAGACTGGGCTACCGATAACAACCGCCAGACAAACGATAACTTACATTATAATTTAAATTCAAACCTCCACTTCACTTACATAATCTTAAATTTATTTCTAGGAAGAAGAATTGAGAGCATCTGGAGACCCGAAATATCTTCATTTACTAGAAGACCTCCACGTCGAGATAACAGCATTTGCTCCGCCTGCCGAGGCGCACGCCCGTATAGCTTATTCATTGGCCGAGATCCGCCGATATCTCGTGCCTGACAACAACGATGACATCCGCAAGCAGCAAATTAGGGAGATGGAGTACATTGGAGGCGACCGCAAAGACGGTGGTAGCTTGAAAAGCGTGGATGGAGGAGATGCTCTCAATGGCCACGGCGGTCCGGGAGTTGGGAGGATGGATATCGAAGAAAGAAGTGGTAGAGCGATCAGTCCAGCAGGTTAGTACATTGTTTTGTTCTTGGCCTGGCTGTTGCTCAGTTTGAGATGCTCCAACTAATTTTGGTTTCATTGGGTGATCGTCTAATTCTTTACCTTAGAAAAGGAAATGATGATGTTATTCCTGTTAAATCAAAAATACTTAGTTTAAGAAATTAAAGCTAATAATTGTTTTCAAAGCGTGACAATTTTCACACCAAAGAGTTATTGGTGAACAGTTACTCATATTGTTTTTTTTTAAATAGTTTGCTTTTGAACTCACGATAAGAGATAAGCTCATGGCTCGGGTGGGCAATCACAAGGACTAAACTTCATGCATATCGTGACCTATTATTCAAGAAGCTCGTCTCATACGACAAATATGTTGGTAAACGAATATGGTCATATTATTCGATGAAACAGCACCTTTTTATCTGTAAGGGCTTTTATTTTTGCTCTTTTCATTGAGAGAAAAAAACAATTCTCAGATTTCCTCTAGAACGTAAATTTCATACAAATTTTTCAGTTATCTTAGGAACTCATTTTTCATGATAGAATTTTGCGTGTGTGATTGATCAATTTCACGAGCACTTCCGGTGTGAAAGGTTCGCTTATAGATGCATTCGAGCATTGTTACGAATACACACAGGTCAATTTCATCGAGATAAATGAGTATTTTTTCAACATGCTGTACGCTGATGTACGTGGAAATCAAAATCATCAAGCCTTTCTGTTACCAAAGCGAAGGATGGTGGACGGGCAGCTCACCTGTGATCACTAGTTATAGGACAAGTATGGCCTCTTTCCAAGTCATGTTGAATTTCCTCGTATTTCACCAGCCTTATCCTCTCTCCAGACAAAATTGGGTGAAAACAATTTTACGAGAATGACAAAGGTAAAAATCAAATATAATTCCACTTAATTTAAAACAGGGATTGGGCTAACTTTATAATCTAAAAAATTTACTGCTGAAGTAGCCATAGATTCAGAAAAATAGTTTGTCGCGTTCGAATTCTTCGTACATTAAATAGAAGTCACCATGAATCGGTTTAAAATCAGGTTATTCCATGGCTGTGCAAATAATTTCCAATTTAATCATCTGTGGTCAAAACCTACAATACTAGTAGGAATCTTGAATAGTTCATCCGTATGGTGATAATAAATTACGCCTACAAAAAGTCTACGCGAAACATAAGCAAGGCAGTAAACACCTAATTTTTCATGGTGCAATGTGACTAAAATGAAGATATAGTGCGCTGTTAACGTTGAGGTTATCAACATTACATTCTGGACGGGCACATGTTTGGACTGTGGCTGAAATGCAGTAAATCCTATAACAATACGGTGAAATTTTCATTTTCTAGTAGTCTTCGCTGCTCACTACAGTGACAACTTATTTTTCGTTTGACGTATTGGCAAAAAAAAACATTTTCTTCATCTTCTATACAAGATTTTTCATTTCCGAGGTTGCTTTTTGGACATCCGAGCTTTCCTTCATGCCATCATTTTTTACTCAGATCGTTACCTACGTCAGGCGCGTTGCAATACCAAGATTCAGTGATTTTTTCAAAATATTTTTATTATTTATTGTTGCTTTCGCCTTACTTCCTACGCTTCCACGCATTTCAGAGCTTGAGTTCCTACCTCGAAATTTAGCGTAGAAAGAATAGCGACACTGCAACGCGAGGGTTCAGACTTATTTTTCCTGTTCAGTTTCTCTGACGCCGCCTTTGTATCAAGGCGATGTGCAGAATGCTCAGGAACAGTCATCCTTTTTTACACCAGATATTTGGAACGAGAATATTTCCTTTATATGTTCACTTTATCTTTTGCTTGTTCATGCTTGTCACATTTTGCAGCACAGTGGTTGTCAGGCAATCCAGCTGTTGATGTAGAATTTTACGATTTTTGTTGTTTTCTGCCTTATTCTGGTCAACACCAAAATGGAGAAAACCCTAAAATGATCACTCAGATTATTATTAGTGTAGATCATAGTTATAGCTCAACAGGGTGCAGATTTAAGTCTAAATTAGAATAAGCAACAAAAACTTTCGGTGTTTGGAGTGTTAGAATAGTTAAATGTTTTTTTGTTAATCGAGAATATTGAATTTCATCTGCACCTGTTTTAATAATTCTTTACGAAATTCCATTAAATTGCCAATTAAAGCTGCACGAACTCAAAAATGTGTTTAGCTTTGCCTACGTTGAAGAAGACGTTTAACTCATGTGGAATTAGATCACAAGTGTCATTAGAAAAAAAGAAATGATTATTTTGAATGCTTCACATGATTACTAGGAGAACTATGGGTTCCGGTTTACCTTTTATACTGTACTGTACTGTATACTGAAAACGTACTGTTTTTTAGTAAAATGCTTTCTCTTGTCTTTCTAAATTGACTCAATAAGAGCATTTTTTGGGTTAAAGTCATCTTAAAAAAGTGCGAGCGTGCTGAAATGCAGACTTGTAAAAACAACGATTTCAGGCTAACCTATCTTTAATAGGTTAGCCTGAGTCAAAACATCTTTAATTAATGTGTACGCACACAATATTCAAGGTAGATCATGTGAGCTTAGGTTAAAATGCGAGAACACGCTTACTGTAAAGTTATCTCGACGGCTCTGTAAACTAGAATGAACAAAAAATGACTGTTGAAAGAAAGACAAATTGCAGCTTTACGTCACCGCGCAGTTTAGCATCATCGTAAGAAGCGCGGTCGCGCCGACGAGATTGCCGTAATATAAGTCAACTAGATCTTACCTCCTGCCCTGGCATAACGCGCTCACCTGAGTGAACTGATAAAAAAGACGCACTCAGATGCTCGTCTTCCCATCCGTGTGTGCGCTAGCGGCTGTGCGCCGCCAAGCTTGTCGTCTGCAGTAATGGAATTCGCAGCCGGGATCTCAGAAATTGACCTTATTATTAAAGCTTACAAAATGGAGAAGTATGAATTTTGGGGTCTCAGTTTTGAAATAAGTATTACGAGGCAAAGTTTCAAAAACATGAACAGAGGCTTTGAGTGAGTTTAACGGGTTAATTTCTGGGACTGAAACGTTGACAATCAAATGGCTGTTTGCGCATGATTGAGGAAAATTTTTGACAGAATAAATGTTAGGCTTTTTCAAAAGTCGCTAAAATAGCAAGAATCGTCATATATATAGTGCTATAAGTGTTGAGAGTCAAGTCTACAGTCAAAGTTTAGATTTTGAAGCAGTTAAGACTATTAAAACATCTATTAGTGAAAGTGATGCTTCCACAAGTAGTGGGTTCAACATTTTTTCACGCATGAACAGATGTTAAACCACTCGGAAATAGTTTCAAAGTTTGCGCACTTTTTTACTTCTTTTAAAAGTTCAGAGATCGTGGGAGAGTAAGCTAGGGTAAATTAAGAAACGTAAATTAAATAAAAAGAAAACTACTCGTTGAGATGGTCACATTACACTGAAGCATGTGATAGAGTGAAACATTTTCCAAATATCATGATCAATGTAGTTCATAAAATACTGATGTAGTCAGATGTCATTTTTCCGTTATTTACTAAGCATTTTGGGAAACTAACTCAAACTTTACTTTTCCGCTATCATATGCAACTTGTTCACTATTACTCTTCGCATCATGTTTCTTATATTTTACGAAAATTTGTACTTTTATTTTGTCCTCAGTGCTGACGGAGCTCGAAATTAGTTACAACGGGCCCATTTTGAGCGTGATTCTACGCGATATTAATTCATCAAATGGAAATCGTTTTTGGTAGAGACTCTACCAAATATTTTGTAAAACAAAAAGCAACACTAATTCGATCTTCATTTTATGTTACCAACGCGAAAAAGATTCAAAGCTAAATTTTTCAGTGGCGCTGTTTGAAATAGCTCAACTCCAGGCTTCAGTATTTCATTGCACCAAATGAATAAATGATATTTGAGGAAAAACGGAAATTTGTGCTAAGTTTCATGGTGAAAGATTTCAATGATACACTCACAGGTGCGCATGGAATTCGTTTTTGTCAGCGTCTGCTGATGCGATGCACGCCATAATGTTCATACATGTACAGCGCTTATAAAAATACAGAACAATGGTCGTAATCATGAAACTATCCATCTATAAACTCTAAAATTGATTATTACACATCATTTAACGCGATAAACTGTACAGAACTCACTGAAGGGAATTATACAAATGCAGTGCTCGTGGTTACTGTTTGCAGAATGCAGCTCAGAATGCGAAAGTTTGCATTGAAAGAGAGGGAGTAAGAAATTATCTTCACGTGCATTGGGAAGGTTTAAAGAGCAGCGAACCCTGTGTAATTGCCGGACAATCATGATAATTTTCAAAAAACCATTGCAACTGGTTTTAATTTTGAGCGTTGAGTTCCGCGGATGTCAACGGTGTGGATTAAATTCAACTTTGAACTGTTTAAATTTGTTCGAACAATTTTGCGTTCTTTCTCATGACGATCACCTTTGAATAACGTTTGTAGAGTAATATAGAGTAATTATCAAAGAACTATGGAATATGGTTATTCAGAATTGACTGCAGTGACGTGATCCCTCCCAATGCTGCACCTGATCGAAGAACTAATTTGATTTTATTTCATTTTTTACAAAGAACTTCGTAGAAGCGACCCAGGTTCTCCCAACTCTTCCTCAAGCTTAGTCTCCCCAATGGGGGGAAATATTCTGCCTCCCCTGCACCACGCCCACCATCCCCTCCCTCCTCCCCTCCCTCTTCCCCATCCGCACCACCGTTCCCGATCAGCACACTCCCCATTAGGCCCCGTTCATTCCCCACTGGGCCACTCGCACTCCCCCCTGAACCCCCACCCCCACGACCTGCCACCCCCGCGCCTGCTGCCCTGGGGCTGCGGCAGCTCGCGGCGCCGCGTCCTCACCATCCTCGACAAGGCCAAGATGGCGCTCGACCACAGCTACGATGAGGACTCCTACTCCGAGTGAGTCCCCAGTCTTCCTACACTAGAACAAAACATGCTACTCTGGATGCAAGCCTAACTAATTTTTTCGTATGAGAGAAATTATGTTAATCTGAACTACTGGTTCATTCAATTTTTAATACATGTAAAAAGGGTTGTAGACCAGTACCATTGCAAGAGAGCTAGACCAAGGTCAAGTCGGAAGAGACTTGAAACCGGTGAATTTATTAATTGGAGTATTCAAAGGATGCTAATCTATGCTAATCTATAAAAGAAATAAATTAAATAACAAAATGACAGTTTATCCGAGATGTACAGCAGTGAATTATTGCAATGTAATAAATTGAGAAATTTTAATCTGAAAAACTAGCCAGTGGTATAGTACTTTGCATCATGGTTAGTGTAATCAAAAACTCGTGCGACAATTTCTAACTTTGATCGAATTTTTAATGAAAAAAACTTCAGTGATTCCTTTCATAAGTCCAGCATATCAGATTAGCCATGCGTAATTTCAATTTACCCATCAAAAGAAATCCTAGACTTAATTCTTCCCTTGTGCTGTTGGAAAAATGCTTTGATACTTCGCCACGATGATATGGTATGCGTCTATGGTGATATAGTGCATGGGCAATGACATTGTATGCATTTAAGGTGATATGTTGTGCAATGATATGGTGTGCACTGATATGTTATGCATTCATAGTGATATAGGGTGTGCAATGATACGGCGTGCATTTAAGATGAAATGTCGTGCATTGATTTAGTCTGTGAGGTCATTGAATTCCTCTGTCTTATTCGGTAAGAAACAGCACCTTGTTAACTGTTTGCAGTGCAAAACTTCTTAACGGAATAAAATGACTTCATTACAGATACTGAAAACCAAATATTATTAACATAGATTCATTTCATATTGCAGTAATTCGAGTGTGTTGCGGAAGGCTAGCGATGTAGTCCTCAGAAATTTGATTATCGAATCAATGCTCATTTCCTACATTACTCACTTCGGTTCCAAAATAAGTATTAATCTTTTCGAAATAAGAACGCGCTATTGCATCCCACCTACCAAGATGACCAGCGCTGTAATATTAATTAAGCAGAGTAAAACTTGTGCTCAATACAATTTCATTCGATTCAAATCAACCATTCTTCCATTGAAATACTGATAGACTATATTTCAAATCAACCAACACATTCAGACTGCAGTATTACAATTCTAATCGGAACGGAAAAAGTTTTCGTACTGATTTCTATCACAAATATTCAGGCAAAAGTCCATGAATGTTAAGAAATGTTTTATCATCCATTTCCAAGCAAGTAATTTACTTCTACTTGGCATATATACTAAAATAAGTGACCAGCGTACGTTAAGCTGCAATATCGTTCTAGAATTGGTTGCTCGAGAACTTATCGAGCACATCCACAAAATTATTAAAACTGTGAACTCATGGCCAGACGTAAGCCCAAAACGTCAGTGCGGAAGAACAATGAAGAATAATGTACAGCTAAACTTGAATGTCAGCTATTGGTGAGGATGTAAGCACCGTTTATGAAATAAAAGTGTTAGGTCACTCAGGTACACAAAAAAAGAAAAACGACTGGCATTGGTTCTTCTGCACAAATCCACGGGGAGTGAGCCTACAGATAATTTTGTATTTATTTCCGGTGAAAAACATTCCAGAGATCAGACAAAATTCAACTATCATAATGGCAGTGTGAAGAATACACCGGTGATTTCTAGACCATTGACCATTGATTGTGGCTTTGGAGCTAGGAGACGTAGGCCCCTCAACTGTTGATCTCAGCCAAATTGAGTTTCTATTTGGTCCACACAACACTCTGATTCCTATCACATAACAACTGAGGTCATGAAGCGATCTCTCAAATTTTCCCTTGATAGTAGCTTGGCAGTGCAACAGAAAGTTTCAGACGGAGGAAATTTGGACTAGCGAGGACACATTGAATAGTCACAGTTTATCAGACAGATGAAGAAACTAATAAAATCTTACATCAATTGATTAAATTTTTACGAAAGCACATAATTTTCCTTCGCCCACGTACTTTGTTTGAATCCTTTAATAGAAAAAAAAACACATTGCTAACTTAATTTTCCTCTTTTCTAAGTTATTACTACGAAGAGTACGACGAGTATGGAGGCATGGAAGACTACTCGGATCTCTACAACGCGGACTGCTACGGTTAGTGTCCAACTAATAACTCATTGAGCCCAATTATTTGAACCTTCAGTGTAACTCGAAACAACTTCTCTTCATTACCTAACTCCTGCAAATAAACTGTGTATCTATAATATGAAACACTATTAGAAATCTTATCTCAATTCTTCCTAATTGAAGCTTACAAAGTTGTTCTGAGGCTCAGAAACGAAATTTTGTGCGGATGTGTATCATTGGCGCTATATGAACTCTCAGAAGCCAAAAATTTTCCTATTGCATTTACAAAATTTTTCTTTTGCAAACCAAAAATTTTCCTATTGTTTTCCTATTGCAATTACAAGAGTTTACGTGAATGGTTGAATGATATGTACAAGTTTAGGTGCAAGCACACGTAGATGTGCCGAAATTATCTCTCAATCACAAGCCAAGGTTTGAGAAGGGATGAGGAGAATTGTAACCATTGATTTTCTATAATAGGAATCTATAATAGAAATATTTGTTTTATTTTTTCGTAGACGCAACAAAACACGAACTATCCCAACCCTCCGTCTGAATTTGTTTCTTCCAAAGTCAGACAAGAATGTGAGTTTGCAAAATCTTGTGCCCCAGCCGCGTATTTTGCCTACAAAAAAAATGTATTCGTAAATTTTCAACATAGCGTAAACACTACCAGCTATGTAAATGCACAATTTGCGCATGTTATTTGTAGTTCTGGAAATTGAGTATAAGCTACAGAACTTAACATTTCAAAGCTCAGGACCAATTTGCTGCGTTTCTGAAGCAAGCGTTGTTATAAAATACAGTAGGTACTCCAGTCGCGTCAAAGTCATAAGAAATAACCTGCCCTTTCCTTGATCTTAGCAGAAAGAGCGGCACTTATTCCTTGGTCCCGCACTCTAGCGCTTTTGACATACCAAATCCTAATGCTCTGTATTACTTTATAATGACAAGATATGCAGTATCAAAAGTCAATACGTCGTACCAAGAGGCTCAGTCTCAAACAATATTACACTACATAACTTTTGCAAAGGTACAGCGTACCCAATGGCACAGCATTCAACATAGTTAAACACTAGGATTCACAGTATATTTAGTTCAATTGTCCTTCATCCTCAGTCACCAAGATGAAATCGATGGCCTTCTGAAGTTTGAAGACTCTCGTTAGAACGCATTTGTTTCGTCGCTGCGAGTCCACTTCTCCAGTGACCTCGGTCACGTTTGGTAAACAGCTTCCTTCAAAACTTTGAGCAGCCTCAGATCGTGGAGAATATTCTTGCCTCAACAGAACCATTCTAATTTAATCAAGGCAATTTCCCGATGAGAATTGACCTCGAGTTATTCTAGACTTAATGAACTCTTCTCAAGCATGTACTACTAGACTTAGGCAAAAAATAAAACATTCAACCTATGGTAACGTATGTGAATTTAAGAATATTAACACGAGTAAAAATTAGAAATAATTAGCCACCTTTTGCTAATTAATTACTTATCATCTATGCGCATTTACCACTACAGGTTTCATCAAATATTTTTCAGTTCAACAGAATTAGAATATAATAAGTCGTGGACCAAAACATGCGTGTATATATTAATATACATTTATGTATGCACACATTCTACGTAATAAATTCTTTAGAACTTAATTCATTTTTAAACATTGTTTCTTACAAACACTCTGACGGGAGTAACTTCGTGAGTTATTAATTTCGTGTACTACTTAGCAACTTTCTTGATCAAGCTTACAGAAATTCTCAGAACACCGAAAAAAATACAAGTCTGCTAAATTATGCTTGCGATTTACGGCCCTGCAGATGGGGCCACAGGCGGCGGATGGTCGAGGTACAAGCCAATGCTTCCGGCCACCCGAGATCGGCCAATGCGCTGCCGCTCCTCGCCCTACTCCCGACCTAAATAAACCGGTACTTTCTTAATAAGTAATGTTGGCTTTTCGGAACGACAGTAATTGTGATTCGAAGTATGAAGAGAAGCAAAGGTCATATAATTACCTAAACCTAACGATAAACTTCAGTTAGACTAGTAGAGGCTTGTTCTTAGTAACCCGCAAAATAAATGTCTGTACGATGCACTTCGTCTGCTTACGTCCAGGTGATGGAAGATAATTAGGATATTTTTTTCAGGTGTTTTCCTGGCCATAAAATGCTGGCAGTTTTTATCGTAAAAATTACAAAAACCTGCTTGAGTAGGGTCGGAACATCATGACTAGCTCTAACATTGGCGCGCATGTGGTCTCCTACTTTAAATTTAAAAGTTTCTTCAAGTCCTTATAACTCGAAAACTAAGGAGTTTTGACATTTTATTATTCGTTAAGATTGATTTAATTTGGATGTTTCTATCAATGGTTGAAATTTGTCCACACAAAAAAAACTGTAGATTTAAAGACATGGATTTATTTGCGAGGTTTAACGGAGCATTTTGTATTAACTTTTCGTGCATGTTGGCTGTTTGATGGGTATGATGTCGGTTGAAAGTGAAAATTCAATTTGGCTTTTGCTCTTAAGTGGAGATACACAAAGTATAAAACTGAACATGTCACTGAGTGTGCGCTGCGAGCATCGAAGAAACCAGCCTGCAACAACTGTATCCTAGGACTGAGGTTCGCAGAGCCTAGAGGCGTCAGCTGTCACATGGGTGCGATGCTATGGCAGCCTCCACACTCTGTCATTCCCATCCATGAATTCAACTGCCGTTAAGAAATCACCAGTAAGATTTTTGAATTCGGGAGGAGTGGCTGAAATTTATTTATAAATGCATTTTAGAATCATTACAGATTTTGAAGGGCAATCCGACACTCAATGACGCATCCAGTTTTCCTCCCTTTCTCACTTAATTCACGTACTGTTCACTTCACATTTATAAACCATGTTTTGTCTTGTTTTACAGTTGGTCATGGGACTTTTCTCGAAACGTTCTGATAAATATTTATGATTTCATTTTCCACTGTTAGCTGCTTGATGTTAATATATGTTAATATAGGTATACTCAGCTCGCAGTTAAAAAGAGGATTTTGAAATTACGATTCAACTAAGTAAGTGCAAATCTTATTTCGTTCATTTAAAAGTTGAGCAAACTGCATTTCTAGCATGGGAGAGTCAAATCTTTGTCCTTCACTGCTGAAGGATTGTTAATAGTTCTTGAAGTGTTAAGTACGAGCAGGGTTTGAATCGTTTAGGTCAGGATACAGTGAGTTACAGTGATTTACGGCTGGGTCAATATTCGTGATTTTCGCGTTTTAGTCATACATAGTCCCAAGCAAAATAAGTCAGAAACAAATATGATAAAAATAATAAAAATTCTAGTAATGATAGAGGTAAAAAAGAACTTAAATTTAAAATAGGAAAAATGAGGCGAAACCCCTGAATAAGGGCAATGATCATTTTAATGCTTGTTCGCTCTGTTGTTCAGTGAGGGTTTCTCCCGATTAGGATGTCGAAGTCATTTCCTCTCGAGCTTGAACAAAGTTCCGATTGCAGAAGTTTTCGTATTTACTTCAACGTTATGGTGATCTTGAAAACAATGTAATGTGGCTGAAGTCTTGACAGTCGTAAGCGTTCGGTGGTAAGTGTTTTTCCTCTGTCAAGCTGTATTTTGGTGACAACTCATGTTTCTCCCGTACGCGGTGAAGAAGCAAAGAGGCTTCCGAACTCTGATAGGAACGACGAGTCGCTCCTATTTTAAAAATTATCGTTCGTGTATTTTCCCTTTTGCTTACAAGAATAAATTCGTCGTGTCCGTCGTTTGAGTCTTCATTTATTGCTTTCATCCTTCCTGAGTCTTGTTGTCGATTAGCTGACAGTTTTTGAGATGTAGTCTTCTCAGAGACATTCTCTGCTCTTATTCGCTGAGTGTGAGCTGTGATATTTGAAAAAATTCAAAATTTCGTGGAGTTACACGTCGAAGTCGTTGCCTGTGCAATTTTTGCCGTAGCGGAGTGTAGCATTAGGCAGTGCTAAATATTTTTATTTCTTTCATCGTGGGAAATTCCTGAGGGATTTCAGTCTATTAGAGGAGTTTTGCACAGACTGATATTTTTTCATAGACTGGAATGAGCGCTAGCTTTGGAAATATTTGCTTGCTGTCATTGATTAAAACAGTTATTTAAAGACCGAGATGTCTTTTCTCCTTCTATTAAAATTCATTTTTGAGTCTATATTTGAGCTTTTGGAGCAATTCCAGAAAGGTTTTTATTGGTCCAACAGACCATTCACTTTGTGCTATCACATCCTCTGTTTTAATGAATGTCAGGAGCATATCAACATTGCAGCACATCCAGACCCTGTACAGTGCTTTAACATCCGTTCTCGCCATTTTCACTTTCGTGTTCTCAGTAAATGCACCACGTGGCGTTGTTTTTATAGAACGAACACTGTTTTTGACATCTGAATCACACAACTCTTTTTGAATTCCTACTTTTATTTCAGCAAGTGGATGACGCGATAAAAATAATTCCAATAGTATCTAGCGGTTATAGTTAATAACACACTTGCAAACAAATCCGCCCATACAAACTGCGATCACATTTGCACTGATATGATGGGGAGATTAAGTGTTCAGATGTGTTTAGGCGAAGTACGAGATGCGGTTCTTTCCTTACATCAGCAGGACAAAAACTCACCATAATCCATTTTGAAATTAATTATAAAGTAGAGCTCCTCATCAGTCATTTACACAGGAAGGACATCAAGAGAACTGCCGAAACTAATTTAACATTTTTTCCAATTGCTACGATGCTTTCATCTAAACTTGCACCAAAGCCCTTGTTAACGTAAGTTAGGGAGTGATGAATTCTACTCTATTTGAAACAGACTCGTTCAAAGGAGTCGCTAAAAAAGATTTGATGGGTTCCGATTTTTCTACATTTCAGTGCGCTTGGTGCCTCATATGCTTTTCTAGTTTCATCGTAAGGTGATAGATAATACATGAAACGCACAAGTTTTATTTCACTGCTACTAAACTAAAGAAATTCATGCTTCTATGCAATGTGAAGCGAAAAGGATAAACAGTTTCTGGGTCGGGAGAGTTACTTTTCATTGCTACATAACTTCACTATTGCATATTAAAAATTATAGTTGTGTTAAACATTTGAGGCAAACATAACATGAGGTATTTGGAATTGGTTTTGAACGATTCCAACGTACGAGACTCAAACTTTTTAGCCTTGCCGTAATTATGCTTGTTCGTTCAAATGTTCAAAAATAAATTTGTCCTCTATCTACAACTGATTTCTCCTGCTTTGACAAATGTGTGCTCCATGTGGGGATGAAATGTGAATGTAAATGAGGGCTTGGTAAGAAATTATTGCCTCTATCAATTCGAGTTAGGAGCAAAAAAATTTGTCCATCAAATTTCAAACGGTATTCTGCAGATCAATCATCAATTATGAAATCTATTAGTGATCTCTGTACATTTCGCCTGCAAAAGAATTCCACACACTACTTCACATGATGGTACACTAATGATATTTCTTGATGTTTCTTGTCTACCTGTAGGACGGAGCGGCCATTGGACAGCACTACCTTGAACCAACTCCCCGCCACCTCAGCCTGGGATGCCACGAGGCGCATCGGGGGCTGCCGAGCGCTGCGGCGCGCAGCCAGCGTTGGTAGTTGCATATGTAGCAATCTTGACGGGCCGTTGTGGCCCCTTTCGCTTTTATGGCAGTTTTTCACAAGTCAAAATAAATTTTTTAGGCTTCAGGATTCATGGCACGAAAATGATAGCACGCTCTTCACAATGACTCGGTGCAAATCAGTTCACAGTTCACACAACGTGAGCGAGCTGACAGGATGAGAACAGTACCGTAGGCTAGGAGTTAGTATGTAGACTAAGTGAAATATTTTGATAATTTGATGTTCAAATGATTTCAAAGGATTTGTTTCCGTTTTTTTCTTTCAATAATTATTCATCCGAAAAATGTCCTTGAACATGAATAATGATGTTAATGTCATTTTCCAAAATGAAAATCATGATATTTGTCATGATAACATTATTATGATATAATTCTTCAGAAGAACGTTTCGATGCATTGATGTAATTTTCAGAATACTCCAAACTACAATTTTTTTAATTTTGTACTTTAAGAAATGGGTACATTTCCTTAGGCTGCTATGTACAGGTATACAAGAGAGTAATAGGAACACCCATTACAAAATGTGTGGTGTCTCGACCGTCCAATACAGCTCCGCCGAGCGCGACAGCCTGCCATCTACTGGCGGAAAGGAAAAGTATCACTCGAGCACTCACTGATGTGAAAATTGCATTGTATTCCCTGCAAGGCGCCTTGCCCTTATGCCCGACCTGTTCTACGCGCAAAGAGAGGTGATCATTGGGGCCAGCTATGCCAATAGCGCCAGTGTCTGGAACAGCTATTTTGAATGGTTCAAGCAACATAGTGTCATTATGGCTTGCATAAACCTAGGTTTCCTCTTCTGCTTGGAAGAACAATCAGCAAAAATAGATATGGACCGACTGTGATGAATGAATGTTGAAAACAATGTTACCCGGAACAGAAGCCAACACTCCTGCAGATAATCTCCGAAATGAAATGGACATCCATCTCCAGGACCCTTAGCTTGAACAACAAGCAGCGACTATTCATCGGAGAGTGGTCATCCTAAATAGGTTAGCGTCGGTGCAGTACATACAACATGAAACAACTGCATGGCTCGATAATGAAGCTAAGACCATCAAAACTGATCACTACATCAATGGGAATGTGCAATCTTGTCTGACCAATAACCATATGCACTGTTTCTGACCAAGGATGTACGTTCATCTGGCATGCATGGGCGGAAGCGTTTCATATTGTCTACCTAGTTCCTACTATGAAGAATGGAAGTGATTCTGAGATAATGTACAATGCGGTCTCTTAGCGTATTTAGCTTGGGATCAATCTTAAAACTGAAGGCGAACATTACGGGTGAGCATTGTGGCAATATTGTCGTGAATCCTTTACCCGCATGCATTAGCCCTTGTTTATTGGAAAACGTCCTCAATTCCAAGATAACAACACCCCAGTTCACCAGGCACACTGCGTTCAAACATGAGTAAATGAACAAGATGATGAAGTGAAACAACTCTCGCTATTTCCTTAGTCTCCTGATCTCAGAACCATCAAGCTTATGCGAAGTGCTTCAGAGAACAAAGTCCGTGTTCGGTTCCTGCCCACACACATAACCAGAACTTGAGACCGCGCAATGCAATGAATAGATGTGGATTCCTCTAAGCTATGCGCGCGGTCTCTGTAAGTCCATCCCACGGCGGATGAACGCCGTTATTCGGGCGATGGGTTGCCCAACCTTCTTCTATTAATTTCATTAAAAATATTACTTTCTTTCACAGGTGCTCTTGCCATTTAGTCCTAAGCCTGAAATTCAATGTCCTAAAAAGTGTTAAAACTTTGCTGGATCTTTTAACTATTTCTGATTGCTCTGGGGATTTAATTAATGCAAAGAAAAATTTACCAATTTCATTTCCTTGCTTACCAAAGTTTGAATTTTAGCTACTATGGCTAGTTGGAAAATATAACCTGTTTGAAGACTGTTCAAAGAATTCATTAGACAATAAGTTTAATGTTCGTTTCAGTGGATTACATGCTCACAAATTACGGTAAATAATTTAAATTCGCCCTCTGATGTTCGGTTAACAACTAATGCATGATCAAATCAACATCAATAGATCAAAGTTTGATAGCCCATAAAATATTTTTAATAATACCTTGAACCAATTTTGCATCTGGGAAACATGTGAACACATAGTTAATTGGCTATAAAATATTGCATGAAAAATTTGAAACTATTTGAACTAAAGAATTTTGGTCCTTAAATGAGTTATTCTTTAAAGTCTCATTCCCTGTGATGTACGATAGAAAAAACACTGATTCGAATTTTCAAGATACGAATCATTTTTATGGGAATCTAAATTTCACGTTATAATGATCTCATGTTCCTGTTCATATTTGATCTTCGATGACCATTTTGAAACAAGAAGTTCCGCGGGAGGTAAACCGGCGAGGCCGGAGCGATTGCTGGAAATGAGGGAATCAATGAAGTCTCGGTGGACAGAAGTTAAGTTCGCGGTGAGGACCTTTGTTCACTTCGAAATTCTAGAGGAGGATCTTTGAGTGTTTTTGCATTCATGATTCTCTTACGTCCTTCGCTTGGATTTTCTTACGGAGGTACGGAGGATCTCTGAGTTTTTCTACATTCTTGATTCTTTCACGTACTTCGCTAATATACGTTAGGGGACGATCTCTTGTCCCACCCATGGGTCTTCTAACACGTTCACAGCGTTTCTGGTGTTGCTAACGGTTGGTTAGGTTGGGTCGTGAGTAGCAGAATTGGGAAATCGACTTAACTGCTCGAACACATTTTTTATCCTTCCTAAAGAATATGAAATACAATTGCATGATAACATTTCACCTCATAAGATAACAGTTATTTTTAAAAGCGATCGCGAAACAGATGAAGTTTCATTTATTTATACCGGTACGTGAATGAACTATTTACTGAATGGTACACAAATGGTCCAATACTCGGGGAATGTGTAAAGTTTATTGAAGAATGATTTGGAAAGTTATGAAAAACAATCATTCACATGCTCGCAAAATTTTTTGCTTACTGAATTTTACCATATCTCTTTTATAGAGCAGGAAAAAGAGGAAAACAATTTGGATCGGAAAAACTCAACTTGGGAAGACGTAATGCTTTGAAGATCTTCAACACTAACCGGAAAAAGTTAAAATATATTTTTGAGAAAATCCTCTCTAACATCTCATGCCTTTTGATTCAAAGTTTTAATTCGTTCCGCCAAAAGACTATGTACATTTCTGCAAAGTAATATTACATAGATTAATGTGTAAAATGTATTTTTGAAACATGGTCGTGTTAGTTGTTGTTCTTGGTCAATATTCTGCCTTTCATAAGTCGCTTGATTTTCTATAAACTAAGAGTGGTTATTTTTATTCTAAAATTAAATTAGACTTCATATATGACCAATTAAAAGAAAAAATATCCTGCTGCGTCAACACTTTTATTAATAATAAAACTTTTATTTTAAGCTGAAGTGAGAGCTTTGTGTCGGCATTCAGTGCTCAACAGCATCTTTTTAAGGCTTGATGAATCAAAGTTTTTATCCCCGTCTGAAGCATGTAGATACATTTTTAAGTAGTTCTGAGTTCCAAGCAGCAAGTCGTGTACACGTGAGGGAACGTTTAATTCCTAAGGAATCTTCATAAGGGAATCATTTTTCATTTGTAACACATGATCTTTACACTGGTCACAGGAGCATGGCAAATTGTGCCAATGATTCCCTTTTCTATTAGATTGACGTGTTAGTGCGTACATACATGCCTGGCTGGGACGGTCACACTTGCCATTTAGCACTGTACTCATTTATTAACAATCGTATTTGCTTTTTTGTCGCCCGTTCCACTTGCGATGCTTAGAGAAGCTCTTTATACATATACAGGAGCCGTGAGCCTTTCCAGAAGACTTCCGCGTACAAATCTCCCTGAAATCTTTCCCTCTCTGTAACTATTTTCTAACTATGGAAGTCTACTTTCTGTCTGAGCAAAACTTGTTCATCGCCCCGTCCATATTTACTCAAACTAGCAAACTAGTCGCTTATATCTTCGCTTTATTGCTACGTTTTTGGAAGTAATCTTTCTGTAAAGAAACGCACGGTCATCACCGAAGGCCCACCGTTCTTTTATTCGATAATGCTAAATTGGCTGAGCATAAAAAATTCAGATCCTTTCAATAAACTTGTATAGCTAGCTGACCAAAATGAAGCACAGAAGAATTAATAACTGGTGTTTGACGTGACAAGCTTTTGTACGCGCGTTAAAAGTCGTCATTGTTGTTGCTAGAGAGCCAGGAGCATGGTACTAAATGTTGGAATGACATTGATTCCAGGAACTTACCTAGACGGAAAAACTTTTTTTTCTTTCCTCTTAATGACCTGAACTAACATTTCAGAGTGTAATTAACTGTAAAGAAATGAATTGCCAGACAAAAGTGAAGGAACTTCTTAGAAAGATTCACTCTCTTAAGCTGTAAAAAAAACAAGTCGAACAAGACATTAGGGGATTGCTCAGCAGTTTGTGTTGAATGGCTCATTGTGCTCTTTTTTAATTCAAATAAAATTTCAGGAAAATAACCACATGGGCGGATTACTTGTGATTTTGCCTCATTTTTAGAATTGAAGAAATTGTTACGTGATAATAGATTTGTCAATCGTTTCACTCAATACTTTACAATATTTATTCGGTCGATTGAATTGAATGAGATATCAAGTTAATTATTTTTGCTCGTTGATAACTTAAATCTATGAAATTTTAAAATTACTCCTTCCTTGTATAAGATTTTGACCAAACGCTTGATCATCATGAGCTTCAAAATTCCATGGCATGAAATGTTCAAATGTTCATTGTTGTTCAAGTTCAATGCGGAATTGGAGCGAATTTTAAACTGAATATTGACACTCGTATTTCAAGACGTTTGCAATATTATTACATCCAGTGAAAGCGCTTTAATTTCTAATCTTGTTGGCAAAAATATGCTTAATGTATTCTCGAGTGATTTTTAAAAAGAACACGCGCAGATGTTCATGCTGCAAGCATGCTGCAGGGACGTAAAAGTCACTTCTTCATTAAAGTATTCTTGCCTCCGTTCGTAAATAAGAGGACGAGAAGAAATCTGAAAGTGACCTTAGTGACAATGGGGTAATTTCGAACGAAATCATTACTGCCAAACAAAGCCACCAAATTTCCTTCAAGTGATTTACAACTTGTCAGCCTGTCCCATTCTAGGTTGGATCATTTCCGAATTTATTCAGACCTGAATACGCCATCAATAGCACAATGCATGAGATAAAATTTGCACAATGCCCTCAGTTTCGTTGCTTTGTTTGAGAAACCATCCCCTAGTCTGAAGCAAGTCTCGTGAATTCGAAGGAATGCTCTGTGTTACAGTAGTTAGAATACGTAGCAGATACAAGTAGAATAAAAGTATGCCCTCATATCTATTTTGGTCGATAATGATCTATTTTAAACAAACTTCCTGATCTGTAGTACACGCTAGTAGATTGTTTGCATAGTAGGTCGGTGTGTTATTCTATGTCGTAGAAAAGATTTATTTAGGTTTACAAGTTTATAAAAATTGTCGTTAATCATATTCTATGCTACTGCTAGTTGCTCTGTCAGCAATTGTGTACTTCAGTTTCAATGAGAATTTCTTTGGATTGATTATTGCACAAGTTTCTGATCCCTAACTTGTTTTTTGTGGTATGATACGCTTGCAATGGTTTTGAGCCAGCTCATGAACTCGGTTTGAGGAGAAATTCCAGCATAACTTAAATCATTAAAAGTATTTACTAATTTCGAACCGAAGTTTGACTCAAAATTTCATGTATGGTTGAATTTTCATTGAAGTGTTTTTTAATATACAATTGCAGTTCATAAGTAGCTAAATGTGCTTATTTATGTTAACTTAGTAGCACTATACAGCAAATTAAAAAAAATATATATCCAGTTCTAAATCCACGTCGAAAAGACCTTTTTATTTGAAACAATACTTCCATGTGTGAAAAATACACTGGTAATTCAAAAATTATTCACACAATTTGATCTACAACATTCTCAAACTAAAAGAGATCTTTAACTTAGCAGAATTTTTCGACTGTGTCTCCATTTTAACAATTCATTATGCTCGGCAACGCACAGGCTCCAAAACGATAATTTTCGTTAGGTCTTGAAACCACTTATGCTCGCTGATCTCGTACACAGGTTTTACAGCATCCGATATTGACATTGATTTGATTTGTAAAAGAATGAGTGATGTTTTATAATGATTGAAAAATACAAATGTGAATCGCTATTACCCCATGACCATATTTTTAGCTTGAAAACTGCCTTGCACGGCCGAGGTTGGTGTCTGTCTACCGTGCATTTGTGTTAAGCTTGTTCTGTAGCCTATGAATGTTTTGAACCATAAAAAAATGCATTTGCGGGATAAATCAATGTTTCTGTTTGAAGTAAAAATCTCAGCCGAACTTCAGCAACTTTTGCCCCCTCTGTCAACAGAAAACGTGTAGGAGCTAATTATTCCTGTTTAGGGAAAACGATAGCGTAGCAGTGGCGCATGCATTTGCTGTTATAAACTGGGAGAAAAATGAAGCGATCCCGATAAAACTCCGCGCACAAAATTCCAAATACTCCAATCCAATGCATGAAAACACCACTCTTTCACGATCAATGCATGATTTTTTGAACTGTTAATAATTTTTGCTTCACCCTGGAACGTTTTGTACAAAATGATTCCCGTTTATTCTATTAAAGAATTCTGCCATAAGTAAACAATCAAATTTGTCCCCAAATGCTGAATATTTAAGGTGTGAATGCAGTGTAAAAGAGCACTCGTCTTCAGCGTATACGATATTCTCGAAAGTAAATTGAAATCTCCCCATGCATTTTAGAATTATTTTATGTGAATGAAAGTTTCCACAACTTTACAATTGCAATTTATTAAGTAATTAAAGTTTAAATCTGCGTATATACAAATAGTTGTATAACAGACGCATTTCTTCAGGTATAATGCCTTTTTAAAATGACTCATGATAAATTTGGAGTTCGATTTCACAGCAATTCAGTTTTGGTTCATGAGAAAAACACATTTTACTGTGAGCTTTCCCTCTCGTTAAATTATCGATGCTAATACAAGTTATGTCTTGGCCAAATTTAGCAAAACTTCAAACAGTTTTAAATTTACTGAACTATAAAATAAGATAATTTCTCATAAAAAGATAAAAATTTAAAATAAATTTGAACTAGTTTTTATGTGCCTGAGCGGTGAATTTATGGAATACTTTGGTCTGAGTTTTTTCAGATGGTCAAATTGAAATTAAACATAAGAGAAATAACATTAAAAAAGATCAGCTTTTTAAATTGAACCATCCAATGGTTTTGTGGGCAGCCTAAATTATAACTAAAATAAATGACTTTTTACTTAAGCTGGTGACTTTATCTCATCAGCAAAACAGAACTCCGACGCCAACACCTGTTCAAAAGTCGGTGCTGACGTGCTGAGCTGTTCCTCCGTACGTCCGCCCCGAGTTTTGATTGGGTGCATTCGTACAAAACAAATGGAGAAGTTAGCACGGAAACCAGAAATTTCATCTGCGGCCTTGCAGTAGCCAGATATTTCCAAAGACTAACATGGAAACTACCAACTATTGCTTTACCCGTTTTTAGCAAATAGAGAGCTAAAGGCAGTGCTGTCAAACTTCTAGCACAAAGTGTATTGCTGTAGCGCTTCTTTGGTGTTTGTCTTGAGCTGTACGTGTGGCACAGCGTCGCATGTACTTGTGTGTGTGAGCGGTTTGTTAGAGGGCTTAGCAGTTTTCGCTTAAGGCTAATGAATGTACAGAGAATAATAGTTATAATGACGGTGATGTTATTGAAATAGAATTCAATTAATGATGGTTGTTTTATTTCTCTCTTTGGAACTGGATATTTCGAAATAGGATATTTTATTGTCACAAATTCTGTGAGCATTCGCTCGAATATTTGTGTTTATATTAAATATTACGCAAATCACTTTAGTTTCCTGCTGATGAACTAACTCTTGCATCAATTTCATCTTCAGCCTTCAAATTTATCGATCACATCTTTCAAGATTGGTATATGATTGGCATACATTTGAGGCTACATTCCTGTTCATAGAATACACGTCAAAATAGGAAGGATTTGTAAAGCGACAGAAATTGAAACACCCCTCGAAGTGGGTGTCAAAATAGACTTTCCAATTCTCACATGTTCCCGATTTATAAGAATAATTTCTACCAATCCCTCCGGTGTCCAGGCCTCTGATTCATGGCAGCGCAGCTCGTATTTCACTGAGCTGCCTGACGCACTCTGCGTCTCAGCAATGCCAAGCCATTTCAAAAAACGCCTTCATGTGGGGAGGTCTCCGCCTCAGAGACAATTGTTCCTTTTGTTCCTATTAGTTCGGGCTCCCTGGGGTGAAGGTAATTAGGGCTTTCATGTCAAACTCGCAGAGATTAATTCGCAGGAGGCAAATTGCCTCAAAGTTGTCGCCTGAAATGCCCATACTTAAATTCATTCTCTTTTAAATTCCAGGGATTTATGAGGAATAATCGACATCTAGACATGTACAAGAGTATAAAATATTAGGTGTTGTTTTGAAATAAATATTTGAAAGAGTAAAGGAAGTCATATTAAGGTGCAATCTGTTTTTTGCACAACTTCACTTTTTCATGCCTTAATGACAATTAAATTTTCGGAGTGAATCCCGTGAACCGTTTCACACTCACGCACAAATATGTATTCATTTTTTCTAATTCTTTAAAGCAGCCTCCCTACTCGCACATTTCCTCATAAAAATTACAGTTCAATCAAACTTTTCTTTAAGTTTTCACACAAAGTTCAACGAAGCAATTAATTTTCCATTAGTCGTGTAATTAAGCAAGTTACATAGAACGAGGCATGTTCGTCCTGCGCATCGCGTCGCTCTCTTGAGTGACGCTGAGTGTGGCAGCAACTGCCAAGGCTTCTTTCAGTGTTGCTGGCAGGCGTCGATACTTTCAGAGTAAGTTAATGATTTCAAATATGAAAGCACTTCTTCTCATTCAACTGTGAAAGGAATAACACTTAAATTACACTTTTTACCAAAAAATTTTACACATTTAAAAAAAAAATTCATTTCATTCTGCAGCAACTACTTTATAAATATATGTTCTCTATGAACAGATGAATGGCTTAATTTTCCCAAATGAGGGGCTCGAATTTAATTCAGTGAATTTCAACGATACGAATTCAGTAATTAAGTTCATGGTTGCAGTCAAAAAAATGATCACACAAGGAATTGGGTAATTATTACATTGAGATGCACAAGCCCTGATCATCTTTATTATTTCTTCAATTTAATTTCTACCTTGCCATTAGGATAAAAATAATGATTATAATTCTCCAAAATTTCTTAACTAACCTTTTCCCTCTACTTGGATTTCATTTTTATCTATACTTATCGTCACGTACTCCACTATCTTTATGGCGCACTTGAATAATCACTGGATTCTCTTTGAAGATGTTAACTTTGCCTGGGATGCACCTCCACAAATCATTTAAAGTGATCTTAGAAAACTGCAGTGGTCTTTTGAAAACTCATAGTTGATAAGCACTAAGGAATTGAGAAAAAGGATCTGAAGTTAAAAAGATATACGAAATAAACGAATACAAGCTACGTATAAGAGATTTAGTGATTCAATTGGTCTTTATTGTAAAAATATGTATTGAATAGTTGTTGAATAACATTTGTTTGATAATGCGTGTACTGTTTTGCCACACGCAATTTGTTTTGCAAGGGTGGTAATAAATCAAAGTGTTTGCAAAAAACTTCAGTTTGAGTAGACTAAATCTTTTGAGCAGCGATGTGGGGGATCACATTATAAAAATTTAGTTAGATAATTATTAAATTTATTCTGACTAACAAATATATTTGCGCTGTTTAATCGGCTTTATCTGAAAAGAAATTCGTCGAAAAAAAATGCACCTTACCCATTTTAGGTTACCATTCGCAGCATTTTGCTTACAGAAACTTTCCTACGCAGCTTGACTTCGCAATGATATTTTCTGTCTGAGACTGAGATCAACATGGTTAACCCCAACACTGAGAACATGTTACCACATTTGACAAAGAAGCACAAGCAACGGGCTGCAATTCAGAGGAAGCTTTCGTCACCACCAGTAGCGTTTGTGCCATGTTGCCTCTCAAAAGCGGAGCTCTAACGCGGCTCAGCTGTGACCCCATAACTACTCCTCATTACGTACGCAAGGCAGCAAGATATGGCCATGTACTTAGTGACGTGATAAGTCGACCACGTCCTTTCCGCGTTGTTTGTCTGTTGGTTCTGATGAAGCAGAACTGACTTAATCTGTGTCAATAACTCAACATGTGTGGTACAACTTTGGATATTCAAATGATGCATCGTTTCTTGGAGAGAAAAATCTCGTTGCGTTCGTATATTTCGTGGATTTTGCCTAAATACGCTACTCAAGTTGAACAAAATTTACTTGTTCGTATCTTACTTTAAAATAACTTGTCAATGGAGATTGTGCTCGTACGTGGTGATCTCAACTAAATCTACACGCAAATCAAGCTGTGTATGTGAATGGTATGACACTTGAATGTGTTTAAATTCAATGGTCAATTGACATAAGTAAATGCTTACTTCGAGTTGGTAAGTTTCGGAATGATATCACAATTTTGTTGGATAAAATAACAATTTGGATAGAAACACAATAAAGCTGCAAATAATTTCTAGGTTGCGTCCATCAGCTGATTGGAACACATCAAAACAAGTAGCAAATTTTAAAATTGAAAGAAATTTCTGAATTTTTGAGTGTTTTTAAAAATTCCCTATTGATAGACTTAAAACGAGGCAGAACTTGGCATCACGAGTTGCGATAAAGACTGCGAAAACTTTGCTGTCATCGCTATTGAAAGGTGGAAGGCGGTAGCATAAAAACCTGACAAGCTGCCCTTCACCAGCTGTGGAGTGTTGCCCGAACTGGGGCGCAAACTCGAGTGACAGCCACAATTCTTTTTAGTTTACTCGTGAGAAACACCAAGAATGGGATTCAAATTTTGGTTTATACAACCTTGAAAATCCTCGTGATAAATCGTACTCTTCACGAAGGAGACAGACACACAATTTTTTTTTATTTCTTGTCCCAGATTAAATGGCTATCTTGAATTTTGCATTTTTAATGTTATCTAGAAATCGCATTTCACTCTCACGGGTAATTTCAGACATCTAAAGCGATATCTTTTGAGTTTGACTCACGTTTAAATTGATATTAAAATTTGCTACAGACACCACAAAGACATATTTCAGGGGTTTTAAGCATAGACCACAAAGTTTATTATATACTTAGGTATTGCAATGAAATTGAAACAACGTATTTATTTTGCTCCAAGCCCACGCACTGATGTGAAGGAAACACTAGGCAACATGTAATTGTCTAAAAAATTTGTCACTTTCTTGAATCGCAATGCTAATAGAAATTTAAAAGCGAAGAAAATGCTAATAAAACTAGTCATATTTACTCAAATTGAGAAAAAACAAAATCGAAAACGTTTCGGAGTCCAGCTCCATCTTCAGTTTTGTAAAATACAATGAATTCAAAAAAGTGCAAAAAGTACAAACATTACGAAGAATACAAGCAATACAAAAAAGTTAAACGAACATAATTGTAACAACAAAAAGATAACTAAATGTCAGACTATTCCTAAAGACTAGCAAAAAAGTAACGAAAAAACGAAAAAATACACACCAAGAATTCACTATTTGAAGGGGGTAGGAACTAAGCATATTATTTAGGGAAGGTTTTCCTTTAAAAATATGAAGGGATTCTAAAATTCGTAGGTCAAATTCATTGGGAGCGCTATCAATGACTTTGAAATCTTCCTCACGAACTACTATATTGCAACTACTATATCTGTTTATCGTAGGCCAACATTTACTGGTTTGGGTACTAGTTTTTTTTTAGTTTCTGTCATAAAATTTTCAAGGTAAACGGAATAAAGACTTTGTTAAATAGGGCTTATAATATGTGTTCGTCGTTCAATGATATACATGCAGAATTTGATTTTTTACGAGATTTCTTCTATAACAATGGTTTTCCTATAGGAATCGTAAACTCCTAAATTAAAAAATTCTTATCTGGAAAATATTCTCATTCGAACATCGATGTCAAATCCGATATTTTCCATTACTGCACTCTACCCTATTTTGGTTCCCCATCGGAAAAACTGGCCCGTGAATTAAAGTCTCTTTTTGATAGGTATTTCCCTACTGTCAACCTACGTGTAATTTTGATTAATAAGGCA
>JACJUY010000169.1:71180-92541 GCA_014220935.1 Platorchestia sp. MABIK | reverse complement strand
TTTTTGAATTCATTGTATTTTACAGAACTGAAGATGGAGCTGGACTCCGAAACGTTTTCGATTTTGTTTTTTCTCAATTTGAGTAAATATGACTAGTTTTATTAGCATTTTCTTCGCTTTTAAATTTCTATCAACATGTAATTGATTTGAATATTTTAGAAATCTTTAACATGGTCGTAAAGAAACACCTGATAAGCTCAACCATTGTGTTTAATGACAATGACAGCTATTGTTAGTCATTTCCAACTATATTTCCTAAATTTTTATTTATATTAACCCTTTTGACTCACTATAAGAACTTCAGTATGCTGCTACTGCTACTAATGCAATGCTCTCGGTACAAGAGTAAAGCCGTCGATGCGTCCCTTGCCTCCACTCACGAAGAGTATCTGAGCGAGAAAAAAGAAACCTCTGGGAATTTAACACTCGTTCTATTCTGCTGGTTCATGAGTTTTGAAAGTTTCTGGAAAGTGGATAGAGCGCGAAGTAAGAAACGTGCTTAAAATCTCAGGCACTAAAATTTGAGATGTCAACTGCATTTTGAGAAAAAAATAATTTGTGAAAGAAAATAGTAGCAGCGATTGAAAATCATAGGCTAGAACAATGTGAAAAGCCTTTTATTCAGCAAGTTTGCTTACGGTGATCAATATAACCTCGCCTTTGTAAAGAAAGGAAATCGTAGAAAAATTGATAGTAATTTCTATTTAAATAACCGATTCAAACTACTTCCCTTTCGTTACAATCTTTTCTGGAGCGAATTGAACAATATGGGAAACGAGATAATTAAACATTCCGTTGGAAATTTTCCTCATCTGTACATATTAATCCAGGACCAAGTCTTTTAACCACACGAACAAACTAGCTGATGCGATTTCAATTTGAGATATCGCCATTTAATCTCGCTGAAAGCCGGAATTCCCGCGACGATGACGCAAAAGATGGAACCTGATTTAATGGAACCGTTAAACAGAGCTTGTGTCATGGGCTTAAGCCATCTCCAAGGCAGGGACACTCTTAATTGCTTCAATTTAATCCCAATGGAAACACAGGAAGCCTCGCTGGGCTTCGAGCGCTCTGCTTCTGACAGCATTAGCAGCGAGCGGGGCTAAAATGGCTTCTCTTTTGGAGAAGCAAATTATAGCGGTGAGCAGAGAGCTCAAATGTGTCTGAATATGAGGGTGTAAGTGCGAGGCTTACGTGCCACGCATGGTGTTGAGCTGAGGTGCTCATGATTGCTGCAGTAAACGCTAGTAAATGTTGAGAGACGGTACAGCAAATAAGGTCCAGTTATTACCGCTGATTTCAGCTGCAAATGGCAGTAAATGAAAATTGTGAGGAGTGTGAAAGTGTGTAGTTGGGAGATATATTTTGAACCTATGAGGGTGTTGCTTTATAACATGTGTAGTAGCGGTGCTAGTGCAGATTTAAAACCCGCGGTTCAGATTAACTGACGCTTGCCTCAACTGATGTGAGCTCTGAATATATTTATGATTTAAGAAGCATTAGCAGGGAGTTGTGTTCCTACTTCAACATTAATTTCTGAAATGTATGGCTTCCTCATATATTATGCACATACTTATTTTTGCAATTTACAGAATAGCTTATTTTTCTCATGAGGTGGCTGATCATCAGTTTGACTTTGAAACAGTCAACAGGGAAACTGAAAAATCGACTGAGTGCAACACGCCTTTGTTTGAACTTTAATTCCCACAACGTAAGCACTGTCGCGATTCTTAAGCCAAAAAATTTACCCGTGACATCACTCCTTTTTCTTTCATCATACTCAACGATTCAAACTTCCCTCGTCACCCTCACTAGCGATTCGATTTGAACTCATGCGATAGTAAAATAGTTAAACAGGAAGAGCTAATCAAACACAACACCAACTCTCACCTATCCTCTCACTCATGTATTCCCCTCATCAAGTTGAGAGACTGAAAAATCATTTGTTATGAGCTAAGCGTCCAAAAACTGTTCATCCTTCATTTCGCCTCATTTGAAGCTGTTACAAACATCGAGTGACTTTAATGACCAATAAACTGTGGAGCAAACTTCCTCCTTCACTTTTATAACCCTTCAACAGATCCTAGCTGCGCCTGAGACCACGCTGCAATTTCAATTCATAATCCTATTTTCAAGTCGTTACAGAACAATTTACTGAATCTCGCTCATGTTATGTATTATTTTCTTGGCCTTTCAGAAGCTGAAACTAATCCCCTTTTCTAAACTTTATTATCTCCTAACAAAACGCCGGACTTCAGACCAGCCATTTGAGAGCAGTGAGAACTGGGCACCTTAGTTACGAGACTTTCGGATTTTTTCAAGAGCTGCAGTCGTCTTGTCATCTTTTTTCGGAGCTCATCCGCAAAGTAACGAGTACCGGCGCAGGTTAGGAAGCGTTTATCTCCTCTAAGGAAGTCTGGCCGCAAACACCTCACCTTCAGCCTGGGCGCATAAATACAGTAGTTTTTGGCTGCCTTCTGTTGGTTATTCTGTTGCTGAATGCCGGCGCAGGCTTTCTGCATTAGCTTCGAACTTCTTAGCCGAGAATAATGTGAACTGTGTAAAATACATTTTTTTTTTCTCTGTTCTCGTTAAACTCTGTAAGTATTGATAGCTTATTGTCATGTTGGTACAACAATTTTTATTTTTCATCTTTGACTTAATTTGTAAAAAAATTGTATATTTTTTTCAAACAAATTAAATTAATGTATTTTTATTCTAGACATGACTGTTCAAATTTGCGCTCCTGATTTTAGGTTTGAGAAACGACCTCAGACATGGACGTCTGCCAACGATTAAATCTTTTAAGACATTGAAGATAAATGTAGCTACGTCTCGCTGTCGCCCATATTTATTAATTCTTAGAATAAAACAGAAAAAATTGAGTTTTTCCAGTTTCAATAAATGACATCATTTAACAAAGGGAATAAACTGTTTATGATAAATGATTTACGTCTAAATAATGAATGCAAAGACATAAAGGTAAACTGAAAGTGCCTATGTAACATCAACCCTTAAACAAAAAATAGCCCATTTGTCTTCAAATTTTAGAGCAAAAGTGTGCTCTGTGAACATAACTGTTTAGGTGGGCCTTTCTTCTATCCTAGTTTACATCACTGAACTCATGCCTTCGTGAATTGTGGTAATGGCGTGAGTAAAAAGTTCATGAACATTTGTTGTAATAGAAAGAAGAAAGTTGTAAGTGCTTGTTTTTTAGCAGTGAAGTTCAAGGCTGATGCTTACCTGGTTGCAGAACTTTGTAGCAAACCTTACAAAACTCTGCAAAGTTCCGTGACTACTTGAAGTTACCCTGCAATGAGTGAGAGACGTAGCAGTAGCATTACGTCTTATAACCTTCAATGAAGACCTCTAAACTTCGTGTGCTAATCACAGAAAGCTCAGGCATGCTGATGTCAAGCATTCAATCATGCTAAAATACAACTGTATGTTACACGGCTGAGACAAAACATGACTACACGGCGTCTGCATGCAACTCCCCTAACAACAACGCTGCTTCAGTTGAAGATTTTCCACGTTTACCGGAAAGTTGAAAATTATTTTTCTACCCACACCACAACTTCGAGTGAATAAGAATAAACTGGAAACCCTTTCCTCTATTTTATTTTTCTTGAAGGGCTTACAAAACGCAACATATTCTGCGTGTTTCATTTTGAGAGATCTCACACTAAGCCATCCCTTTTGCGCTTCAAGATACAAGAAGAGATGAATCGTGGAAAATAAAAGGCAATAACATAAGAATGTTAAACCCTTGAACATTTTCGCACATTAAATAGATGCTGTATTTGTCCCAACTTCATCATCGTCTATATCTATTGTTTTTGTAGAAGTTGTGACAAAAACTATCAAAACCCATCGAACTTGCGTTAATGCTTTATTCGATGACTTGATGTATCTAAAAGGTGTAGTAACTGCTTCGATGTCTGCCATTGACCGTTTACTGAATTGTTTTGCTGGTGTCAGCCCTTTGTAGTCCTCTCCCTACAAGAACTCGTCGAAAAATCTAAATAATTTTGCTAATTGTTTCAGTAAATTCCTCCAGAGAACTAATATTTTGAAATAAAATCTGCATCGCCGCCTTTACTCTTTTCTTGGGGGGTAAGGAAGAGATCATTTGTCACTAGTCACATTGGGGAATTCATAAAAAGCACCCTTACTCATGTTCTGAGGCAAGAATTAAGTTTATGCAAACAAATCTTATTAACATTCAGTGCAGCCTTGTTTTACGACACGTTTTATCATCTTTTGACCCAATTTTAAACGTCAACATTAAACATTTTCAAGAACTTCAAAGGCTGACGCTTCATATTAATATTTATTCTGCGAAACGACCGTAATTAGTTCAAATATGCTATGAATACTAAATTAAACTTCTGAGAAGCATTGCAATGACTGTATATTGGCACACATGTACGGCCTCAGGCACAAAAAATGGGATGCGGAAAGGATTTTGCAGGAAGTAATTGCGATCCACGAACTGTAGAAGTGACGTAAGGGCGTCGGTCGCATGTATGTCACTACTTTAGAATTTCGGGCAAAAATTTATTCAAGTTAATGAAAGTTATGGAATACGTTCTGTTATTTTTCATTTCACGTTCATATTTCAACGAAGTGTGAAATTGTGTCCGATGAGCATTTTCAATGGTAAAGGACTCGGTCGTCTCATAAAGAGAGGCTGCGAGAAGAAGCGCACCGCAGAGACTTCATGAGAGCGATGCAATTTACAAGCAGCCCCTCACATAATTAGGTAATTAATCACGCCTTTTGTTGGTGTACGTCGAGAACCAGCTCATAGAAATGCTAATTCAAGTTCACTGTAAAGGTATGAGTTTAGCATTTGAAACCTCAGTTAAGAAGAAAATGTTGAACAGGTACAAAAAGGTCGTTTCCGTTAAGTTGGTTGAACATTGCCCCAACTACAGTTAGGGAATTAATAATAACTAGCAGGACCTGTGGAAATTCCACGGACAATGTCATCAGTAAGCTAGGTGGACCCGTGAAAAAATTCGGTAACAATACTTAACAAATTTTAACATATCATATTCTAACCTAACCTATCTTAACCTTACATATTCAAACCTATTTTGTCCTAACCTATCTTAACCTAACATATTCTAACCTATCGTGTCCTAACCTATGCTCGCCAGATCTATCCTAACCTAACATATCTTAACCTAACCTATCTTTTCCTAGCCTAACTTTATCCGATGTCATCGTTAGGCAAGGTGGACCCGTGAAAAAATACGGTCAACATTACCTCACAAATTCTAACATACCATATTCTAACCTAACCCATCCTAACATAACATATGATGACCTATCCTATCCTAACCGATGCTATTCCGATAATATGTGAGCCCGTAAAAAATTTCATAAATATCACCTAACCTATGCTAACCTAACCCATCCTAACCTAACATATTCTAACCTACCCAATCCTAACCCAACCTATCTTATCCTAACCTATCCTATCCTAATCGGTCTTATGCTAACATATCAATGCATGTGAAGGTGATCTTTCAATCTTACACTAAGGAATTCAGTATCCATGGTACCGTAAACTGGATGAGAAGCGTTACACACGAACTTAGCCTGGAAATTCCACGGACAATGTCGTCGTTATGCTAGGTGGACCCGTGAAGAAAATTTGGTCAACATTACCTTACTAATTCCAACATAACCTATAAAACCTAACATATCCTAATCTACCCTAACCGAACCCATATCCTGATAATATGTCAAACATAAAAAAACCTGGACCTGTAAAAAAAATTCATCAACATTGCCTAACAAATTCTAACATAACATATTCTAACCTATGCTCTCCTAACCTAACATATTCTAACCTATGCTAGCCTAACCTAACATATTCTAACCCATCTCTTCCTGACCTATGTTAGAAATACATATATGCAGCAACAAAATTATTGCCGTATTACTGTAATATAAAGTAAGAATTAGGTTCAATTGCCGTATGAATATAAAGTACGAATTAAGCTTATTTGCAGCAACGTTACACAAGAATAATCTCCCCTTTATTTAAGGGTATTTGTAAAGGAGAGGACAGTAATCGATTTTCCAATTTTTGCTTCTTGATTAATGGTAATTAGATCGAAATAAACAATTTTTATTTTGTATACTTTCCGTCGCAAATGAGTATTTAACGAGTTATAACTAAAGCGCACCTACCGAATTATTTTTATTCTTTGAAGCGCAGGAAAATTGATTTGAGGAGAGGACCCGTAATGGACTCTCCCTTCTGACGGTAGTAATGCGCTTGAATGATCGTTCCGTAAGGTTACTGTAGGATACTTTAGGTTGCTTTGGGTTACTTTAGGTTAGATTATTTTAGTTACGTTACATTACGGCACCGCTATAACTCGTTAAATACTCATTTACGACGGAAAGTGCAGAGAAGAAATATTGTTCATTTCGATCTAATTACCTATTTTCACGCACCAAAAATTGGAAAATCGATTATTGTCCTCTCCTTCACATTTACCCATTTAAAGTAAGGCAGGTTCTTTGGAACTGCAACTGACGTCACTACGAAAAAATGTGGCGCTAACCATTACGGTGACTCACATCAGTTAAGCAGCCGAGCTCGAGTGGCGAAGCAGAAGCGAAGCGCAGGGAGGCAGTAGGTCGGCAGAGTGACTAGCCGAACACGTCATCGTCAGGACCCTCTCGATGTAGCAGCGATGAAGACAGTGGCCACGACACCATGGCCACACTCAGGAATATGTAGATCTTACGGAGCAGGCTTATTAAAATTGAAGAAAAGTACAGGTGGTAAAGTCAGGTGGAAGGCTGGTAGGCAACGACCCCGAAGCTGTCGCAGAGACAGCTGAAGTTACTAGTTCTTTGCTGTATTTTTGAAGAAAGCTTTACTCTGTGTAGTAAACCGAATAGTTGCGCCTTTGATTAATTCAGTAAATTGTTATGACGTTGTACATTAATCTTTAAGGGAGTTATTTATATATAAAAAATGTTTACCAAAAAAGAATCCCCGAAGAAAAGCATTAGTTTTTCTACATGATCTATGATACCGCAAACTCGGAAGAGAGCGCGACACACGAACTTAGTTTTAAGCGTATTAATATATAGATTGCAAAGAATCTACGTTAAAGTGTATCTGATATATGTGGAAGATATAGAACGAAATAAACAAAACATGCATAGAAAAACAGTGTTTTTATGAAACAGATCTTGAAAGAAAAGTAAACGAACTTGCAAGTCAGATACGTAACAAAATATTCTCTTCCAGCGAAGAATGATTATCCCACGACGATAAGGGAAGCAGAGTAAAATGAGTTGCTGAAGAAAGCCTCAGAGGCTGAAAAGAATCTAATGAAAACAAGTATAAATAAGGAAAAAGGGCTCAAATACGTGGAGCGCAAAGTTAAAAAAAAATGCTTGAAAATTTATATAATTATGCGACTTAAAAATGAGTCAGAAATTTTGTACATTTGACGAGTCTGAGGATCAGTTCGTCCCTGCCCCACTCAAGACCGAAGTTAAACTCGCGCCCTGGAAGTTACGGGCGTCTTTGAAGAAGCCCGTGCTGAATCGGGGCGGTCCGAGTGTAAGACGATCTTCCGAGGAAAAGTTGCGCCTAACTCCAGGCAAGGCGCGAGGAACTGCGCAACAAACGCTGCTTGCCTCTAAGAAACTGACAGAACACGGATGACAGGGTAAGCGAACTGAAATGGTGAGCTAGCGAACTGAACAAGTGTTGTGTGGAGGGAGGCTAAACGAGAACGCCTACGACGGAAGAAACAAATTCAAACAAAAGAATGGTTCATGAATCTTTCATGTTTTGACAATTAACAACGTTTTGCAGGTTTCGTTCAGAAAATTAGGATTTACCTAATTTTGGAAGAAATACTTAAGCCGTTAATATTTATTCAATGATGTCGTTCGTATACTCGTAAATGCTGCAAAACTACAGAACGAACAACTTTGAACTTTTGAAAAAAAAACATTGTTACAACAGGAGTAATTTTATTTTTGTGTAGAATGTACAGCTTCATACGAGGTGTCTAAGTTTTGCAGTTACATATATTAAGAGAAGTCAATTATTTTTTGTTGCAATCAACATCAATGGTTTCCTAGTCCCCCAAAATATTTTAGTCTTCGCACAACACAATCCCAGCCACGGCAACTCTCCTTAGCACCATCTCGAGCCTAACTATAAGCAGCCACAGTGCTGGAAGCATGCGCACTGCACCCACCTCCAAAATAGGCCCCATTTTCCCGTTCATACTACGGAATCCAATCTGCTCTTCATCACCATTCCCAGGGCTGCGCCCCGCCATCGTCTCGTCGTAAGTTTTGCCACCATATTGAATTCTTAAATGGGAGCGCTCCAGGACTTGGAGACGGCCGTATTTGTCTGCCTCTTAAGTAAAGCCTGCGACGATTTCCGAAGAACGCATCAAGATGGTTTTTGTTCGCAAGAAGACCACTCGATAAAGTCCATCGGAGACGCTTGTTTGGTCAGGAGTTCATTGGAGAGTGTTTATCTCAACCGCCTGCCCTTTCCCTCGAGGTTCCCTCTGTGTACCCAGAGAGTAGTCGAGTTATTGGCTCGTTGAAGTCTGATAAAACGTCAGCACAAATCTAGGCGGGGAAATCAAAGGTAGATCTTTCGCTGGGTTAATTAAGAAGATATCGAAAATAGATTGAGTTTTTGCGCTTGTTGGATAGCGCCGTACAAATCGAATGGAATGTGTTCTCCACAATTCAACTTACAATAATCACCGCAAATTTTTTTTAACAACTGTTGATCCACCTATGCGCCTGTCCCTACGCCTAGGCGATAGCAGTAACAATGATAATAACAATGAGCAACGGGTTGATGATGAAACTTGACTAGGCGATAGCAATAAATAACGTGTAATTTAGATTCTTCCCCCTTTACGATTTTATGGTACCGATTTTTAAACGCATTTTGGACGATTCAAATGTTGAAAACTAAATCACAAATGCTGACTCATCGAAAACTATAAAAACTCGTCAAAGTACGAAATCAGGAAACGCTTAGCGAGAAATGGGCCAAGCCACTGTCTCATTAAGAGACTCATCAATGAATACTAAAACTCTTCCCAATCTGATTATCGCAGTATTTACTAAGTACCTTACAGCTCTTCCTCCAAGTCCGACAAAACGCTTACATCGGGGTTTTTCGTTTTAAAAAGAGCAACTCTTCACTTTGATCATCCAAAACCTTGACGTGATCGCACTAATTAGACGGCATTCTTTCAACGAGAATGTTTCGCCAAAGATCGAGTCCCAGAGGAAATTTTAAAAATGCTTGCATTATTTTAAACTTGAGACACGTTTGGTCTAACAGCAAATTGCCCCCTAGAAGATACGCTCGAATGTAAGACAAATTCTTTTGAAAAAGTTTGAGACTTGTGGAAGCAAAACAACTCCCCACAAAAATAGAACGAAAAGTCAGGTAAACTCACCTGAAAATACGAGCTGTTTTGAAGTGGATGTGTGGCTGAGCAGAGGTTTATATTCAAAATTCCGAAGTTTTCATGCTCCAACATTGCGACTCTAACAATACTTTTTATTTCAAATATGCGTTTAAATTGCTGCTCTGATGCCGTTGAAGTTCTCCCTAAAACACGTCATTTTAAGCTCGACAGACACTTTTGATACTGTAACTTCCAGACGGCGAAGAACTTCAGAAGGCACTGAGCCTGCTCTAATTCATGCAGTGTCTAGATGAGCTTTACTGAATAATGTGTGGTCAAGACAAACAATGAACTAAAGCGGTGCAAACATTATAATCAAGTGCCAGATTCTGGGGTGGCAAAGATTATTCTATGATAATTCAACTTTTTGTTATAAAAACGTATAACGTTCCCAAAACAGAAGTTGTTTAAGAGAGTATAGATTTACATGAATCAATGATCTCATGAATCTATGATGACTTTTTTAAAACCGTTTGAATACGCATACATGTCATACGAACACCGGATAAACATCTTTCTAGTTCAGCAAATACTCCAAACTTCACACAAATAATACGCAACGAGGAAGCCGCGATTCGCACATTTCATCTAAAACAGCGATTAACCAGTGGGGAATTCCCCACTGGTGGGGAATGGCAGAGTTGTCAGGTGGGGAATTTCGCGCATTTGTTTCCACCCACAAAATACCGATAGTATTTCACAATCTAATACACAACATCCAAATGTTGACTTACTTTACAAATCACAACCATTTACAGACTGTTTCAATAACAAATGTTTGTATGTCATGTTTGGGCAAAAGGGACAACACTGCTGGGTTAGGAATGTCACTGATAAGTAGAAGGAAGATCCTGTGGTGGGGAATGGAGAGTTGGCTCACTAAAAAGTCGTGAATTGGAGAAAAAAGGTTGAGAACCACTGATCTAAAAGAAGAAGACGTTCTCTCTCCTTCCACTAATGCAATCTAGCGCTAACGTATTCAAAGTGATGGAAATCATAAGTTTCTTCTGCCTTCAATTTGAGGGTGAGAGCACAGACAAATGAATTATGAAGAGTGAAGAATCTAACACTTAACAAGCCAAGTTTCCTGAAGCTCTGTTTCAATTTCAAAAGATTTTGGATCGGTACTTGACCATTTATACCAGACTAAGGTTCCTTGAGATCGCTTCTCCAATTACAAATAAGGCGTGGTTGATGAACTGATGAACATCTGCACTCGCATGGAGAGATAGCAAACGCTAGTGTTTTTGCACGACTGAATTCCCAATTACGGTAGAGATTAATTACGGGTGAAGACTCATTCGTTTGCCTAAAGAGCGAGGAGGCACATATCGGATTTTTACAACAATTATCAGTAGTGTCATGTTTCTGAGTCAGAATGTTTTAGCAGTGAACTTTTTCTTCTCTATTCTGTGTCACCACACTCCAAAATTCAGACATGAGATTTCTCTTCAAAAGATTGTTTTGCTCTATTTGAAGCAATTTTCGCGGCATTCAAAAACTTCTAGTCTCGCAATGCATATTGACGAGACACCAATTTTCTCCCCTCTTGAAACAACAATTCTGTCGTGGAGAAATTGCTCTACTCAATGGTTCTGGCGAATGGTTGCTCAACTCAATGGTTCTGGCGAATGGTTGCTCAACTCAATGTTTCTGGCGAATGGTTGCTCAACTCAATGGTTCTGGCGAATGGTTGCTCAACTCAATGGTTCTGGCGAATGGTTGCTCAACTCAATGGTTCTGGCGAATGGTTGCTCAACTCAATGGTTCTGGCGAATGGTTGCTCAACTCAATGGTTCCGATGTCTGGAGAAATTATCTGCTCAATGATTCCAGACATCTGCTATGTTTTCCTATTTTATGATGAAGCTATTTAGAAGCAGGGAAACATTTAAAGTATTTAAATAAAAAACTAAAATAATCGTCAATTAATATAGAATTGAACTGTTCTTAAATAATGAAAATTGTCTAAGTTTCAGTTTTTGTTGCGAGAAATTTTGTATGAAATTGGTCACTCCCCCCAATGAACAACTATAATTTTTAATGCTGTGCCATTCATCTTTGCTCAGCACTTTGAGCTCAGATATGTTTCCCTCGAAACATTTCTTCAAGTTAATATTCAGAACAATTTTTTCTTAACACGAGTTAGATAAAAAAAATTGGAGTATAGCTGTTCCCTTTACAATATTGCAATTTCGTTTATTTAATTTATATAACAACTGATACTGTTTTTGAGAATTGATTTTCATCAAGGAGTTATTTGTGTTGCTTTTCTGTCCGTTCTGTGTGCTTACTCATGTTTTCGCCATCATCTGGCAGTTGTAGCTGTACATATGTTCATGACTGTTTTCTGAAATAAATCCAGAAAATACAATTTGAAAGTTCTTCCATACGATATTGCACTTCTGATAGTTCAATTCTCCGTTCTAAGTGACATTAAAGAAGAAAATAATTGAAAATGATAGATCATTAAACAAGAAAATAGAGCGTCTAATATCAAGAGAAGAGCTAGAGTGGCAAGTGACGTGTTTCGGATTATTCTCACTAAAGCTTTCTAATTGTTTCTAAATTTATAAAGTTCCTTCACCGTCAATTCCTGAAATTCCCCGCGGCAAGCCCGTGAAAATAGCGCCGTGTTGATGTCTTTCTATCTGCTCAGACCTGGGAAAGAGCAGGCGAGTTAATGAGGGGCGAGGGAAAGTAGCAGTTGATCGTTACTCCCTGAGGCACAGTTGAGTCGACACCTGTGAGATGAAGCTGTCCAGCACCACCAGGTCCTTGCACACAACTTTAGTTCTGCAAAACATTGTCCTCCCGCAACATCTGCCTTCCTCGCAATTCTTCCCTCGCCATCGACGTCTGGGTGACATGACGCAGGGAGGCAGCAGGGTGGCTGCCAAGGACTGGCTTCGGTGAGGCCTAGGCTGGGGCTGTGAGGTCTACAGCACGGCTTTCTGTGGTAAACAATGGCCTCAAATAAGGTCTGTCTTTTCACTAACGTATGTCTATTTTTTTATTATACATTATTTATTCTTCTATATTAAATTACGACTCAAACCTCAGGATTTACGGTAGTGTAATTTTCACCTCTCTAACCATGATCTTCAGTATGGTAATTTTTTCTCAGTACATAGTTTTCTTTGTCTTCTTTGGCACAAAATTTGGGTTCGCTACCACAGTCTTTACATCGCTCATGTACGAAATCCAGTTCAATAATACCTTTCCTCGAGAGCTGTATTTGATCATTGAGCCATCGCTTCTCTTAAATACAATAAGTGTGAGTCACTGAAAATGATCTGCTAAATAATTCTTGGCCGAATCGTCGTTACCGTATGAAAGATTTTGTTCACACAAGAACTTTTGTACAGAAATCGAAAGTAAGCGGAACCAAAATATGAATAACACTGTCCGTAAAGTTTTTGGCCAACTTGTGGAAGAAACTCACTTTCTTCGCCAAGAAAACCATGCGCATTTGTTTTCATTTTGTTTACAACATTTCGTACAAATGGAATCAGCACACGCGTTACGTTAAGCCCTTACTGTATTTCCTACCGGGAGGTGTCCTAAAAATTTTTACTAACAGAGCGAGAGGGAAAACTTTGAAAATGAATGGGGCATATGGCATGCAGACTGAGAACTGCGAGACTGAGGACTGAATTATTTAGAAATCACCTATTGTGTTTGAAAATGTTGAATGTATATTTGCGGAATAACGTCCCGGTTTGCAGCCTGCCATGAGTCATGTTCGTAGTTTGGCATTTCAGCTACTCGGAGCTTAGCCTAAGTTATATTCATAGCCTGCCTGCCATAAGTCTTGTTTGTATTATACCACAAAAAACAATTATGATTAAAAGAACATTGAAATTAAAGAGACATTTTTTAACGAAGAATCACACGATGTAGAACAGAGATTAATGTACGAAAAAAATTTTGAATAGACGTAATTGTATTTGTAACATAAATTACATGTTATAACCAGATTATCAGACTGGCGGTCGTAATGTAATGCATAGATCGTAGAAAAAATTTTCATCAGTAACCGAGTTTTTAGGGCACTTATAGTATTACTGCTCACTTCCTAGCCATGCAGAACGCCCATGCAAAGATATACAAGTTAAATTATAGTTTTCCATTGATTCTCGTACTAAATTTGTGGCTAACCTATCAATTTCAGGGCATTTATTGTCTTGAATCACTACGCGTTGCTTTCGCAGCGCATGCCAATCAGCTGTTCAGCTGCAACCCAGTTAGAAGAGGGTAGCATCGAAGTGTATAGTACTGAAGACAGTATTGGCTTCTTCGATTATCGGGAAAAATGTTTCCATGAACGGGTTAGGAGAGACGGGTGGATAGATGGGAAAGCCATCGGCGTTCCGATGATTTTGTCATGTCGATCCATCATTCTGAGCTTTGTTGGAACTCACCGGTTATTCCTGTGTAGTAAAAGTTGCGATGATAAATCAAGATCTGGAACCGTTACATTAACCAAATATTGTTAGTGGTAGCATTGTTCAATGTTTTTCTGTCCATTTACGCTTGTGCCTAATAATTATTATGAACAGGGTGTTGTAATAAGTTGTTGATACAAACCTCGGCTACTAATAGTCTACTAATAGTTTCATCTCGTATAGTTCACCAATGGCTAGTTTCTTTCTGCAAGGCAAGTTCAAACAAGTAACAACAATAAAAACAGTCAGGAATGTTGGTGGGTGCTCAAAGTGTTTTGTGGTACAATATTATAAAGCACATGCATCAAATAATGGCCTAAGTGTCGCATATTTTTTTTTTTGACTTGAGGAGATGTTCGCCCATTTTTGCATTCTCAAAAAATCTCATCTTTCATCGGAATTTTCGCTTCGCAGGCGTTCCGGCTCATTTGAGCTTCATTTCAAATCTGTTATAACTAAATACTTTCCTGGAATCAGTTTCCATTGGTGTACAACATTATTCATCTCGGCTTTATTTTCTTTATTGCTGTTTTCGCACCGTTTTCGTATATAACGAAACATAATCGATAACTGGCTTATGATGACTTCCATTAGGTTTAAGCAGAACTTGAAACTTTTCCTCGTGAAGCTCGTGCACACTGAACACAGATTCCAAAAATGTTTTAGAAATGTTTTACAACAAATTCCAAGAAAACAATTTATTCGTAAAATTCCTTACTTAGACCTGTTCTGCCCATGAAATATATAGCATGTAGGGTAAAAAATTTCACTTCGAAATTAACATATTTCTCATGAACAAATTTTTTTAGCATTTACAAATAAAGCATTTCTTTATTTCACAGTGAAGTTGAAAGCTCAATTTTTTATGACTGCTTGGCAGCTGCATGAAAGTCAGATAGCCTTCCCATTGAAAGCCTCTCTCAGAACATTACAAATTCAAAGCGTAAGTGCTGGATTCCCAGGCTATGCCTTGTGGTAATGTTAAATGATTCAATACTCTTAATTCTGTTCATGCAGTAACATTCCGTGGATCAACGAGAATGCTGCTTTGAACTCCCGAATTGAATAATGATGGAGCCGTGACGCAGGCGTTTTAGCGAGCCCAGTGACTGGAAGTCTGGTCGCATCAAAGATTAATGAAGGCTTAAAAGGGGCATCCTATCCTGCAGTCTGGGATCCCTGATGCTCCTGTCCGCAACTGCACGGCAGAAACACGGACACCAAAATACGCGAGCCGTTCTAACTGAATGTTACCCCGAAGAAAATGATCTTCACGTCGGTTTATTATTGAAATTTCACATAGTTCGTTCGTCGGGTTTTACCACGTTTGTGTGAAAAACGAAATAAGATTCTATTTTGACATTTTTGGGGTACAAATATTCAGAGAACGCATTATCAATTTTAATGCATGAGAAAATTTACGCGTTGATGAAGTTCCCCTAATTTTTCGAGTTATCTACTATAGAGATCACATAAGTTTTCAGTGTTATTCCAGAATAAAAGACACACGCGCTTCCAAATCTATGCATTATCTCCACAAGCCTGAGGAGGTAAACTTCAGCCATTATAGGAAAATTAATTACAAGGTACTAAGCTTGCAGATCTTATGAAGGAAAATAATCGGTGCAAGTTATCTTGGCATATTTTCTGGAAGACATTGCAAACAAAAATAGCACCAATAAAAATTAAAGAGAAAGAGCTCAATAAAAATAAGCGACAGTTCACTGAATAATGCGACAGGTCTCGCTTGAGAACAACCGGAGTAGACTGAAGCTCTCCGTAATATCCATTGACTATTGTAAGGCGGTTCTCTGAATTACAACTGCATTGTGACTTTAGTGTCCCAGCGACTCGGTAACTTCGCTTCTTCGATTCTAATTCATTTTCCTGCTTCTATTTGGTCGTGTGGTGGTCTTGTAGTTTTAATTAAAAATTTTTACTTAAAGGTGAGCATCACCGGTGGCACATTATGGTGAATTAAAGTGTTTAGAGAATGGTAGTAATTTGAAAAAATTATTTAGTTCAAGCGAATTTGGTGGCGAATTGGAATTTGAGTTCTTTCATTTATACTCGGAAACCTTTCATTTATACTCGGAAACATTCGTGTTAACGTGAAATTAAAAGCCTCATTAAGCGCCTCTATCCATCTATCGTGGTAAGCATCAATCTGGAATAAACTGTAATAAGCCGCATGCTCCTTCAGCTCTGAAGTTTTTTCATCCTTAACTTTATTCTCTCGTTGTGCTGCAAGTTTATTGTTGGATTCCGTAATTTGTCTTCTACGGCTTCGGCGATACGAGAGTCGATTGCGTTGTTGATGAAAACTTCAAAACTTTGTTGTTTGTATGCTAAGCACCGATTTATTTTTCCTGCACTGATTTATAGAAAAATTACAATGCAGAGAAGTAATGATAACCCGCGTGCGTTAACATGAAGTGACCTAACTGGACGTAGTCGAAAAGTGGCCTAAGGTAAAGCGAAAAACGTCGTTCATTTCATAATATCCTTGCTTTTCACTGCAATTCAAATAATTTTGTGTAATGCAATACCTATGCAAAATAACTTGAAATCCATTGGAAATGAAAAATTAATGAGATTACCAGCGAATGAACGAACCTACGGTGGCGAAAGTCTCAAGGACACATTTCTTTCACATTCAGGCCTCAACCAACTCTTGATGAATGCTAACGAACAATTTTTCTAATTCTTGATATAGAATTTTTCCAAGCTTCTCATCTTTGTAAAATTGCACTCTTGTATAAAACCATATGTTAGCGATAGTCGTATTCCTCATACCTGTATTGCAGGTATTTATTGGTCGAAATTGGCAGAAAAAAGTTTTACTGAGAAACAAAGACGACCACTCGTAAAAAGATATCATCGATGAACGTTCGAAGCAATCTTTGAGTCTCTTTAAATACAAGGCAATTAATTATTGGTACAGCTTTTCGAGATTTTTTGTTCCATAACCGCTTTCCTATTCTCTAGTTTTCTTTGTGAGTGAGGCAAGTGAAGCGCAAGCAACGCAAATGTGCAGTGTGCAGTCTAACTAAACTAAACACATCGTTCACTTATTGACGTTATTACCACTGTTTTCATCATTATTATACTCGTACTCGTTTATCTGTCATTGAATGGTCTGCGAATTTAACACGCTTCACAAAACATTCAAATGTGAAGATCTCATGCACAACAAGGTACTTGCAATCGTTAATAGGTACTTAAGCTGCAGAAAGATTTTCAACCTTTTGAATTGTTGGAATTCCACTCAACGCCGATTAAAAAATTGCAAAACTCTGTGAAAGAGCAACGTTCTTGAGAAAATTTGCATCACGTTAGTGGGTAGAAAGGAATATCTCAAAAACATCATATAAGTGCTGAAAATTTTTGTCATACCTGCATGTTAACAAAAATTATTATCAGGAGCGCTCGAAATTATTTTCACACTGTGGAAAATTCTACCTCTCATGGTTAGATCATTAAATTGTTTCAGCTTTTTACGAACTCAACACCAACAGTTGGTGATTCAAAGTTGATACAGAATTCCCTGCTGGTCTACTCTTGCCAACGAGTGCAGACAGAGATCTCCTCGGTTTCAGGACTTTCACTGTGGGGGTTGTGCCGTATTTTGTTATGAAATCCCCTTTTCCGAAAATTTATCAAGGTTTTCAGACCCAATCGAGATAGTAAAGCCAAAATGAGAGCTGTAATCAAGACCTAATGAAAAATCCTAACTCGAGTCAATAAAGCAGACCTGGACCGTTGGAAATTAATTGACCGCAAATGTTGGTAACTTTCGTCAGAGCCAATCGAAATGATGAAAATACGCTTTCAATTCTCCCATTTCTCCCGTACAGAATACTTTTAAATGAAGCTAAAGGCAAAACATGTTAGTCACCTGATCTTTTCCGACCTCCAGTTATTTACTATGTTCATCAATCAGTGATCAAACCTGAGACCGAAATTTAGGTTGTTTACAAGTACTGAACAGGCATCAATCTTCATTCAGAGCTCGCAAGGTATAGACTGAGGTAGTGTTTTTTAGTTGTGTCACAGCGATGGGACCTAAGCAAAACGTCTCGGAGTGTTAAAAGGGGCTGCTAAAGAGCCATCCAGTGGAGGGAGCAGCTGAAGTCGCTGATTTTATGTCGCCCTAGTTAATGTGAACAATGGAAGGAATACGGTTCGTACGCCAATTCAAGGCAAATTTGATGCCGTAAGAAAATTTTAACAGATTAGTTCTCCCGCTGTAGGTTGACCGGAATCGCTCTGCACCGAGGTTGGAACTACTGCGAAACGTCAATAATGGCCCGTCTCCTCATGTTTCAGAACGAACTCTTCGTAAAAAACTTCATTCAATGAATATAAGAATCAGAATTGTTCGTAGGCGGCCTATGTCAATTCCTGCATACATGGTCACTCGTCTAAACTGGCCAAAGCCTCCACATTGGCCTGTAGAGGAGTGGAGGAGTGACATGTGGTCAGATGAATCACGATTCTGTCTCTTTAACAATGATTCGTGCCGTCGTGTTCGTTGGGTACCTCATGCATGCTGCAACGAAGCCTGTGTCCATGGAGCGGTACAAAGAGGAGGAGGGACTGTCATGTTCTGGGGTCTTTTTAGCCACACAGAAATGGGTCCTTTACTTCATGTATCCCTCAAACTGAACCAGCACGGTTGCAATGAGCTGAAGTAATCAAGTTTTGTCATCTGCGTAATATATCTGAATGAAGAAAGGTCTGCTACTTTGCCTACTTTTTCTAGATAACTGTTTGGTATATCGGGCTGTAACAGTTGTTTATTGGCATGAGCGTCATTGGAAATATGCCAAGTTCCCAAACCTTAAGCTTAGAGAAAATTCATGCTCCCAGACAAGAACTCAATAGAAAATCTATGTCACCGGACTAGAAAATTTGTGTTCCCAAACACGAACCTAATAAAAAATTTGTGGTACCAGACATGAACCTAATAGAAAATTTCAGTTTTTAAACATGACCCCAATAGAGAATTTGTGTTCCTAGACATAAACCAAGTAGAAGGTTTCTTAATTTATTTGTAATTCTTTATTTTCAATTTTCTCCGGGAAATGGAAAACGAGGAGATATGAGTTCAATATTTATTACTTCAAACAAGCACGATGTATGAAAACCGCGTTATAAAAATCTGTCATTGTTTACCAAGTCGTTTGCCATTAGAACAAAATAAAAATTCCCTGGATAAATATGTCCAGCCATGTGGAGGTGGTCGAAACCAATTGAATGGTTTATGACGAAAAAAATATGTAAAACGAATAATGTCTAAAAAGCTAATGGAAATAGAAAAAGATGGAATAAATACATCGACACAAAGAAACAACATCTGATATACAAGCTGTGGAATAATATCATAAGAATAGATAGGAACAAAAGATAAGATTGACAAATATTTTTTTGAGTGTCACAAGTGCTCCGATGCACGAGCATGTGTTCATGCAGGGCCCGTAACTCAATGAGCTGCCAGCAAAGATTCAAATAAAGATTTTTATTGATGCGCATTGAAATATTTAAAATCGAGGGACTTCAGTTTCTACTTTTCAAAACAAAAATTACTCCGTTTGAAAAATGAAATTTTTCAGTGGTAGAATACTTTCATTTTCAAAGGACACGAGAATATAACAGTTTTGTAACATTCAAGGTCCTGTCCATAGATATTGCGCGAGTGCGTGCTCCAGTAGTGGCTAGGTTTCGTCTCTGATACGAGTGTGTTTTGCCCCAGTCTCACAGTTATGTTCTATTAGTGTACCAGTTGTGTTTTTGGTGTACCAGTTGTATTTTATTAATGTACCAGTTATGTTTGGTGTACCAGTTTATTTTATTAATGTACCAGTTGTGTTTTTGGTGTACCAGTTGTATTATGTTAATGTACCAGTTATGTTTTTTCTGTTCCAGTTGTATTTTTTTCATGTACCAGTTGTGTTTTGGTGTACCAGTTTGTTTTATTTATGTACCAGTTCTGTTTTTTGTGTTCCAGTTGTATGTTATTACCAGTTGTAGCTTATTAGGATCCGAATTACGTTTCATTAGTGTCCCAGTAGCACTCTATTGGTGTGCCAGTTGTGTACTGTTGGTGTACTAGTTTTGTTCCATCACTGTACCATTTACCTTTTTTTAGCGTACCAGTTGTGATTTATTACTGTACCAAATGTGTACATTTTATGTCGTGGTTTTGTTTTCTCATAGTTGCAGTTTTGTTTTATTATAATGTTATAACTATATCTTATTAGTTCTCAGTTGTGCTCTCAAAATTCATAAAATACCAAATAGTTTTCAATAGAGGGCTTTTTGATGGATAATATATCACCAGTGCACTCGAGCTGCCGGTAAAGATGGCGTTGTATTCAATTTGAAGCCATTGGCAATATGCATGCGCATGTTGACGAGTATAGTGGAATAATACCGGAGCATTCACTTCACATCATACGTTCTTCGACAGCCCGAAGCAGCTCGCCGTCATATATGTGAGGGCACCAACTAAATGCACTTAAGGGCATGAGTTGTTCAGTTAATGTACCCTAATGGAAATCCTACATCCAATCTTGATTTTTCAGATGCGAACAAGAATTTTTTTTACTGCTAAGAACACTGCAACATATCTGATTCCATTCGCTCCACTCACTTTTTGGTTAACTCTGGAATCATATGGTAAACCTGTGCTCTGTACATGTTCTAAGACAATAAATCATTTTTATTGTGTACTTTTGACACAGAAGTGTTCTAGAGGTACAGAAAATGTGTTAATAAGTGTGTTCACGTCATCGTTTACAACAACTACATTGTCGCATATGTTCGCACGATGTCAAAACTGTGAACTCTTCTCTTCTCGCACACTTTCATTTCCATCTCATTCGTCCTAAGTTCAAATCATATGCCCATAAGAAGGCATTAAAGCAAAAATGAAACTAGATATCTTTTCGAAATAATGTAGCTAAACAGTGTTTATGCGCTTCATTTAGGGTTTACTCTCAATACAAGCGTATTTCAGTCTTAGAGACAAAATGCTTCGCGTAAGCTATTGTACATTGCTCGTCAACATTAACTACGTTTGATAATGTTCTCTATAGCAAGGAAACATTTATCACTAATATTATTACAGAGAAGTTAAGAACGAATGAGTGACGTCAAAAAACCAATCTTAATTTTGAAAACAGAAATTTGCAGTTCTTCAAAGTATTCTGGCTTTTAAAGTACAGTCCATGACGTCATACAGCCAATTTGCTACCCAAAATCATACCCACATGGTTACAGAAAATACTCGTATAAATTAATAAAAAGATGGAATATAAATTTATAACTATAAAAAGGAAGACTAAAACCACACTTCTTAAAACCATTTCTTATGAAAGAAAGACAATTCATAAAAGTGAACGTT
>JACJUY010000169.1:41998-70467 GCA_014220935.1 Platorchestia sp. MABIK | reverse complement strand
AGAAGTGTGGTTTTAGTCTTCCTTTTTATAGTTAAACTTTCCAAAGATTGGAACCTTAACATTTTTAATAAATTTATAAATCATGAAACTACCTCCGTAAAAGGTAACACTCTCTCTTTTCCTATCCCAGTAACACTCGTGATACAATGGGTGGCACAAAAGTCGCTTCACCATTTTAAACATTCTTCAGATCAGTCTGAACGAGACAGGATGAGACTTAAAGATTTTCTCTTACATTTCGAATACAACGCATTGTTACAGCTGTATCAGCTGTTGTTTAACAAATGTTCAAAATGGTGAAGTGGCTTTGGCGCCTCCCTGTGGTATCATATTTATTTCCATGAGGTTCATAAATATGTTCATGAAGCAGTTTCAGCATTTATAGACGAAATATTCAAGTGTTGCAAACAAAAAAATTGGATGCATCGTTTATTTGAATACAAATGTACATAATAGCGTTAAGGTCCCATCAAAAATAGCGGGAATTTAAAGTAAGTAGCGCATGTAAATCCTTGAATTAGGTTGGTAATATCATAAAACCATTCTATTCGATAATTCCTCGAACAACAGGAAGTGTGTGATGATCGTATCTGCGGTGGCGGCATTGCTATAATTGAAATGACAATAATGGTTCATTCATGCACATGACAAAAAAGTGTCCATTTTAATAACCCGTTTGATTCAGATATATTATTTACATGTTGGCGTAACGAACCCAGTATCACAAATACGCTCCGAAACTACTTCACACTAGGCCTGTTCAAAAATTTTGATGGCTAGAAACACAACGGAATTCATACATGAACATTTATCCGTAACTACACGATGAATATTACTTAATTGGATGTATTTAAAAACACCACGGCTTTGATGTTAAGGACAAATGGGCCGATATTTTGAAGAATAATCAAAGTCCCTAATAATTCCAAAAATTAACAGTGAAAATATGTCAGTGGAATTTTATGATTTTAGTTTGAACCTTCACATTTAACTTTGTGTATTTGTAATGACATAATGGAAAGTAACACGAATGCAAGGCAGGCTAAAATAAGTGATTCTTACGTCACTCGAATTTTTTCGTGGTCCATGCAAAGCCGAGGATCAGCGTCCGTTCACTGGGAGCCAGACTGACGTTTACTGCCGATGTTCTAACCAATTTAAAGTGAGTGCAAAATGTGCCCTATTTGCTGCACAGTTACTGACTCTGAGAACTCGACTGCGTCCAGAGAAATGGCTTCCTTAAGCGCCTACATCATTGTAAATCCCGGCATTCCGAGAACACGAATAGAGCCGGAGGTACCTCGCAATCCTCGCCTGAAATTTGTCTTGTTTTCACAATCATCCATTCCACTCTAGGTCTCGTTTCATCACAATGCAATGGCGCGGACGCCTGAGAAACGCAGACCTCATTTTGTTGTTCTCGACTCCTGCATGCAACGCACGCGTTCTCCATATAGCGTTCGGCTTCGACAAGTTGAGCGCTAAACGCCAATTTCGACGGGGAAAGCTTCACGGCTGCACCAGACGCCTATGAGAAAGCCTCACATTCTTACGTTGGACAATCGCTCAAGTTTGTGTGCTGGTAATATGGGCAGCACGGAGGAGGGCTGAGCTTGTAAAGTTGTAAAGAAACAGCCAACGACTGAAGTACCCGAACTTGGGTGCTAGTATAACCGTTCTTGTTAAGAGGACTTTTTAAAAGAATTCGCAACTCCTTCAGTGTAAATACAAATTACAGATGTGATGGATAGCACCGTAAGTCTGACCATCTGCGTTGTGGTGGGGCCTCATTTTCCTATTTTTGTTGCCTTTAATATTCATTTCTACAGTCCTAGATTGCAACTTTTATTAAGTAGATTCATTCCCAAAGTCTCTGAAGATTTTACGCCTCCGTAATCAACGCATGTCATGGTGTGCGAGTAAAATAAAATCATTTTAGTCTACGACTGATCGACAAACATAGAACCCACATTCATCTTAATTGTGTTATTCATAAAGTTTAAGTGCTATCATATTCATTAGTTATTTTACTAGGCTGACTCACAATTCATTTGTACTCTATCAACCATAGGTAGGCGTGTGTGTCTAAAGACTACAACACTCGCTGGTTTTTAATGAAGCCGCTACCTCATCGATGGTGACTGGCTTGTCACCTAAAACAATCTCTAGCCTACTGGATGTCATCGTGCATGGTCGAGGTTGACGTGATGCCATCTCCCGCTTTTTGTGCTACAATTCTGCACTTGCCCCACACTTCGAAATTGCTTCATTAAAAAAAACACTTTGAACAGATTAAGCCCATGTTTTATTGAGAAATGTTTTCTAAGAATTTCTACACCATTCACTGTGCCCGACTACATAATCCACATCTTGTCGTGTTGTTTCTTTTTAGCGAAACTGATTGCGGATCGGACATGCTTTCGTACTTTCTTGCAAAAACCTTCGAAAAATTGAGTGTTGTTTCAAAAAGTTCAAAAAACAGGCAATCAAGATTGCTATGCCACCAAACACTAGCGATTTAAATACTAGGAATTTTCCATACGTTGCTAAACTGTTTTAACTTAACGACCTAAATGGAAAGTTTTTACAGAATATACGACTGGCGGTGATATGCAGATCCATCTGAGGTGCCCAGAGTCATTCACACCAAATTTCTTGCAAGTGTGATAGTCTGAGGAGTAGAGATGGGGGAAACTAAATATAGGATTATCTAATTTCTTCCATAAATTCAGTTAATTTTTTTATTGAATGCTCTGAACCAGTGTAAAATTATGTTGAACCCTGCATGGACTGATCATGAACGAAATGGCAGAACATTCGTATATCAGCAGATTCAGCATGTTCCCATAATGCTGTAGTAACCATACCAACTAGGGATAGCTCTCAGACAATCACCCAGTGCAGGCCAGTAAACTTTCAGGATTTTGGCCCAGCAGATTTGGATTGCTACGGATGGAGCGCTGTAGAAAGGCACACTAATCTTTGCCCTCTTAATGCCATAGTTTCACTAAAAGCCTCCATTGTCCTTGAAATGTCAGAAAAGAAAGAGTATCGTCTCGTATGCTATATGTCCGCAATTTCGGCCCCGAGTTGAAGCAGTTGTAGAAACGGAAGATTGTATGTTAAAATCATCAAGACAGCTTTTGTATACTACTTCAAATGCTCATTCAAAGATTTTATTATTAATATTTATTATACTAAAACCTAGCTGCTTACAATTGTGCACAACTGTAATAAAATGCCTTTATCACTCAGTGGCATGCTAATTAGCAAATCCTTTCATTTGTATGAGCACACTTTCGTTCAATAATTTCTGAGTCTCGTTATCATTGCCGCCTAAATATATTGCATCTGCGAAAATGAACCCTACTAGATTACTTTTTTGGAGATCATAGTAAAAATTTAATACTGACCGACATTTATAGTTAGATCGATTTCCTACATGTATTTTGACGGCGTGATGATTGAATGCCGAGTCAATGCTACATATCAAAAAACGTAATTTTTTTTAACATACTGTTGCGTATGTATTTGGAAGGAAAAGCTATCGAAAGAAATTTAATTTTTAAGTGACCATGAAAGTGAAAGATGTCATCTAGTCGTATGAAAACGCACTAGACCAGTTAATCATTTCTCATCATGTTGCATTATCCACTTGTTTGTTCTTCACATGTCTCTTGCTTAAAAATTAAATTTATGTCAAAGAACTTGAATACCATTTCACAAGCTGCTAGTTTCCGCTCGTGGGGAATAGCTTGGTTCTTTTTGTTCGGTTTTGAGTGCTTTGTTATTTTGTCTCGAAGAAATTAAGAAAGTTTAATTTCCTTTTTAGATAAAACATGGAGATACGATACAATGTAGCAAAGACAATGAATCTTCGCAAGCACAGAACATGAATATCTACATCAGAGACACATTTTGAAGAATGAAATTGTTTTGAATAATTTTGCCATATGTACAACTCTCGAACTTTCTCCGGGGTTTTGTTATGGAATAATGCAGCAATACATCTCTTGTCTGAGGTGGACGTAGCGCTACGATGGACGCGGTTTAATTCTACCTTATGACTCGAAGGACCCTGCACCTAACCGCTGCTTTGTTCTCAGCGATGATATGAAGAACACTGCACCTACACACTGCCGGCTCACAATGATAATATGACGAACTTAAACATTACCCAGCTCTGAAAAATAATGTAAATACAATGCACCTAAACGCTATTTAGTTCTCAAGGATGATGTTAAGAACAGCAGAAATTAGCACCAGTCCAGGTCTCAGTGATAATACGAACAGAACATCCGAAATGTGATACGTGGCGACGAGATGAACCTAATATCTACGCCATCCATACTGATGGCAATATTAGCATAGTCATAAGGATAATGGACGGCAACCGGCTTTGTAAGCAAGAAATTATTCATGAGCGCCCAACGCTTAAGAATATGTTTACACATCTGGTCTTGCCGTCTCTCTTAAAGGTGGAGCGCGAGGTAGAATAGTTCGGTGGCCTGTATGGGAAGTTACGGAGACAATGATGGGGAAGATGAGGAGTTCTCAATGTTGTGGCAATAATTTCATACCTGATATCAAGTCGAATCTGCCACTGACGCGATTGATATTCTGTCACATTTGCGCTGGAGCGAAAAGGCTTCTGTGCTAGGGAACGCTTGATGAACATTATTATTTTGATCAACTTGTAAGGACCTCAATTCAATTTCCTCTCAGGTGAAGAATGTGCAGGTGAAACTTTCAGTTTTTACAAGCGATTCATGTATATTCAGAACTTTCTTTTTACGGTAAAAGAGAACTTTTCTTTACATACAATCTTCCCATTTGCATCAAGATCATCTGAAGAGTGAAACACATTATTGTGTAAAAATAACAAGTCAAGACGTAACTGTTCTCAAATCTCAATTAAAGTGCAAGTTACTTGAGCTTATTGAATGGAATTTCTAAAACAGTTATACAGTTCTCCATTGATGTTGGTAAAAATTTACTGGAAAAATGAAGATAATCAAAGAACCGTGACACGATCGCGGCTTAATACAGCCACGTCCCAGCGCAGAAAGTATCAACGCTGTAATTTAACAGAAAGCCTGCAGCGGGAAAACGATGAAAATTTTACGAATTGAAATAAATCAATAGAAAGGAGGACTTGGCATGGCTTTTCGTTGATGCAAATGGCGGTAAGTTATGTATGAGGGGAGTCAGGACCGGCGGGAGCTCTGACGCCGAAAGTCTTCAAGCGCCTCATGAGGAGAACATTTTAGTATCAACCTTCTCTCCATTTCTTATCTTTTATCTCTCACCACATCAAAGTGAGCAAATAGGAAGCCATTTGCAACGGCATCTCGGACTCTACACTTATGGAAAACTCAATTGAAAAGCAGCTGTGAAATTTTTACACTTATTCTAATTTTATTTTCTCTGCTGATATTTGGGCTAACTGAAGGACGGTTCATTAAGCCCAGAGATTCTCCTCGACGGTAGATCAAACTTGTCACCGCCCTCTCTGAAAGTCTGCCGACCACCTCGCGCGAGGGCAGACTTTCCGAGGCAGAGGGCGCACCTCCTCGCGCGGGGCAGAGGGGTCAGCCTCTGCCTCGTACTAAGGAGACTAAAGAGAGTGGCCCCTGGCGACGTCGCTGAGGGCCAACTACGTGACCCACGGCTCGGTTGCCTGACTAGCTACGTGTAGCAAGGCTTTTATGGCCAAATCTAATCTGAAAAGACAAAATTTGGGAGCTTTAGCGAGAAAAAGGTCAATACATCAACCCTCACCCGAAGGCCTTCAGAGCTCTGGCTCTTCGGAGTGGGACCTGTGGAGTGCTTGAAATCTGCATGTATTATGGGGGTTTGTGTTTAAAGCCGTTCCGCTCTGGTGTATTTTACAATTCGGGTAATATTTACCCTGTCTATGTCATTTTGTGAGATTGTCGCAATATGATTTAGCATTACCCGTCGTTCCTTCTAGACTGATTCACTTCTGTCAAATTTGATTTGATTACAGAATTTTCTGAAAATAAATTTTGGAGCCATCAGAATTTTCATTCATTCCAAACAGTCTCATAAAAAAATTGGGCTTTTTATTTTCAATTTAAATTTTAGTTAAAATTATTTCGTAAAATGTATTACTCCTACAAACCTGTCATATGATTCGTTTCCAAGTGAAACTAAATTTAGTCTTTATTTTGCTCAAACTAGAGTTCACCTTTAATGATCAACATCATTGAATTTTATCAAATAATTTGGGGACGTTTCTTAAAGTTATTCTAGGAATAAAAGTTCTGTTAAATAAGATTCGGCATTAGTAAAACTCTAAAGGTAATTCATGTGAATTGCTCCCAGGCCGAAAATAAACTGCTTTCACCCGATTCCAAAAGTTTGAATAATTTTTTCTGTAATGTTTTCCAATTAAAAATTCATTCACTTATAACAACGTGAATGGAAGCTTATTTGTGGAACGTGTTCAGCATTCTCATGCAACTTAGATTATTCAAGGTACAAATGCGTTACTAAACGAAAAATCTTAACTGGTAGCTATGGCAAGTATTTATCACTTTTGCAGCCACGTCCAACACCCGAAAGAATACCAGCATTTTTCGGTCACCGTAGGAATATTTTCATGGCAAAGAAGCGCCAAAAATTGCGGAATGGAGAACCGCAAGATTCGAGTCGAAAACTACATAGAATTTTAGTTGCGTAGTGAAGAAAAATGAACTTGATTTGAAACAGGAGAGGGGATGAATTGAAATCTAACAGACAGTATGAAGTATGAAAAGTTAAATTTTTACGAAGAGTATGACTTTATAGGTTTCCGATTTTTCCTAGTTTTCCAAATTTATTTCAGAGTGACCGAATGATTATTACTTTTCTCTCTGTTGATCACTGAGCAAAATGCACAATTAAGCCAGAAAATAAGACAAGCTTGCAATAATTCTTCATCGCATTGGCAAGAGCAGTGTGCAAATACTGCAAATGTATGCTTCTATTTTACGAAGGCTCAAAATCATCTTAAGTTCCTTTTTCATAACTCAAAAATCTTCCCGGAGTTTTCAATTTCTCCTTCACGGATCCGCTACTGAGAGCAAAGTTCTCACTTACACTTCGTCACAAAATTGGGTGACTTTTAAGGAGTTGCCAAGGTTACCATGATAACGCGAGTACGGTCCTCGATTTGTTGCAATAGTTATGGAACTGGAGATTTATAGCTATTTCATTTCTACTAATAGTAGGTTTTGTCAAATTTATGTCGTCAGGGCTCCTAAGATAGTAATTCGGCTTCGTTTGCGATAGAATAAAAACGATCCAACGAACCCTCTTCTTAAATGACTTCAAAGAAAGTGCTGTGCATCAGAAAAACTTTGCGTCATATAAACTGTACAAAATTTTTTTTCAGAATGTTACAAAATAATAAACAAATGATTGGCAATCATAAAACTCAATGTCGATAATTTCAGCCATTATTTTAAAATCGTGATGATGATACCTCCATAAAAAAATTACATTTTAACACACAAAACCGCCAAATGTTCGAAATTATCAAAATCGACCCTTTCCAACTTTTCACGTAGGATGATAAATATTTTATAGTTAAGAACTTCTACATGTAAATGTTAAATAAAGACACATTATAATTAAGCTTTTCATGAGGTATTTATGCTTACAGTCATTTCAAAGTACACCGAAATTAAATGTGTTACAAACACATTTAATTTCGGTGTACTTTGAAATCATTTGGAAAAGCATCATTTAAAGAAAAATGATGTTGAAAAGTATTAATGACAAATACACATGTGGTTCTTTATGAAAATTTTTCTCTCATTTTTTTCCATCACAAGACAAAAAAGGCTGCGCAACATTCGTAAGTAGCCACTCGCCTTTGCTCCGACGCGACCACCTGCGCACAAACCCGACTGTCGATGCCATGTCCTCGCAACGCTGCCGCCCGTTCCTGCTGCAATCATTGTCGTGATAAACAAAAACTCTCAACCCTATCCCGGAAATTCTATTCTGTCCTTCATAGCAATCCGAGGCCCTGGAGACGGAAAGAATGTTCCTCGTTGTGAAGGTAACGCGAATATATTGCCTATCAATGGATGTCAGCCCTCATACCCCTCCCGGTTGCGCGGTGGGCTGTGACATCATATTTCTGCCGAGAGTGGTGGGGTGTTTGGGTGGTACCAGTGAGTGGGGGCTGCATAAGTTACAAGAGTGGTACCAGTGAGTGGAGGTTGCGTAAATTGCAAGCGTAACACTAGTTACTGTTAAGTTGCACAAATTTGCATGAGTGGTTCCAGTTAGGGATGAGTTGCAGGAGTGGTACCTCTGATTGTGGTGAGCTGCAAGAGCGACATCAATGAATGGTAGGTTACAAGAATGGCACCATTTGGTGTTTGTCAAGAGTTTTCCATGAAGTGGTAGGTTACAACATTGATGTACGGGAGCGAGAGTTCTTGTCCTTTTAAAGGTAGTGTAATAGTCATGGCATTAAGAAAATTATTTTTAATCTATCGCTGTTAGCGAACGGTTATGTTGAAATAACCATATTCATTGGGTATATGTTCCATCAAACTATGAGCAGCTCATGAAATCATGACATGGTGGAATAAAATTTTTATCAATCTTTGCCGGATCAAGTAGACTAAAAAAGTAGTGAAACGAACAGCTGAAATTTCATCATAAAAAGAGATGCGAAATTAGTTTACGAGTATTTCACTAAATTATGTGTTAATTAATGTAAAAGTATAATTTAAAAAATCTGATATAATACCGCAGCACTTTTTCCAATGTCACGGGTGTAACCGTTGGCTGAAGTCATGTAACAAAGTACAATTCAACGTATAAAATACGTTCTTCAAATTTTTCATTGATTCATAGTAACCGATTCCATGAATAGTCATTTGCATTTCTTCGTTAAAGCAACATCGTACCTTCACATACTTGCGAAGGCACTTTTTTTTCAGTAATTGAAACCATAAAATTTTCTATTCCAATTCAAATAGTGATCCTTCTAAATCATGCAGTACAAACTACTACTTAATTAAGGTCGCACCGAAGAATAATGAATTCTTTCAACAACAGTCACAATTAGTCCGACAAATAATCAGCAAAATGAAACAAACTCGGTCTCCTCTGAAGCCGTGTAGATGCTGCATTTGCAAGTGAAGGCCTGCATTACCTGCTTTAATATCCACCATCAGCAAGTCTGAGAGGTTGTCAATCGGAAGGGGAAGCGAGGGCACCTTTTTTGACGTACATCGGAGGCTAGTAATGTTCACTTCAAAGTGTGACCCTCTCGGTGTTCGCAGATTTTGCATGATGCTCAAATTTCATGTAATATCTTCGACTGAATTGATGAATCACGGTTAGGAACCATAATTCGCCTTCATTTATTCTTAAGTTACCCGCACTTTCATTTCAGTGCATTACATATCTTTACGCGTGAAGTTTATTATGAAATTATTATGACTGAATGTGTGAGAGTATGCTAGTGAAACCAATTTAATTTTTTACTAAAATTCGATTGGAACAGAATATTTCAAAGCAGACCATGCAAAGTGCGATGAAACAAAATTTCAGAATTAAAACAAGGGGGAGGCACGAAAGTCAGAAAAGCTTAAACGAAGATGCGAAAGTAATTGTCTAGAACGTAACGCGGAACAAGTCTACACAAATATTCACTTTGCTTATATCGCAGATTCGAAAAAATTTTAAAGCGATGAAAATGAAAATTAAATTAGTTATTTTATTCAAAAGACCTAAAAATCGAAAACGTTTCGGAAGCCAGCTCCATCATTAGCTCTATAAAATACAAAGTTGTATAAATACTACCCAAGAATGAAATCACTATCGATTATAAGTTCCAGACTCTATACATCAAAAAGAAAAAATAAAAATTAACAGAAAACAAAGACCACTGTGCATTAATTATCTGACGGGGACATGAGCTCAGCATGTTATTTAAATCTGGTTTTTCCTTAAAAATGTTCAACGATTCTAAAATCCTTAAGTCGAAATTACGGAAAGACCCGTCAATCACTCTAAAATTATTTTGAATTGTAGTGCTCTTCTCAATGAATGAATGAATAGGATGAGTCAGTAAGTTACTGTTTAGAAAACTTCTTCCACGGTGCGCTACCACTTTTGTGTAAATATTGAGTAACGTCATTCAGGCGGACGGCGATGCTCGCTGCGCACAACTGTACTAATAAGTACACAACAGAAGGGCGCATAAACCCAGAAATAGAGTCCATGTACAGAAAAAAGAACCGATTGTTACCTTGCTAACCAATGTGACGAGTAGGTTTACTCAAGGAAAATGCTTAGAGAATGAGGACTTTAATTCACGTGTTACTTTTCAGATTGAGAATCGAGATGGGGTAAAGTGCAAAATAGATGGATTTCACACTTGCCAGGTGTGTTAGACTATCTGTGTTAGACCAGGTGTGTTCAGGTGATGAATGTTCTGTCCTCTCCAAAAGTACGAAGGTTTAAAATCCGTGTCACCATATAGCAGTTAAACACATATTAATGTTACACTTAAGCTTAAAAAGAAAAGTAAGATAAGAAGAATTATTTTGAATTTATTCTTCTAAATGGAGTTCCTTTAAATACACCCCGGGAATCTTTCTCATGATTTGGTCGTGATATTCATGAGTACTGGCACAGTAATTCATTAGTTGTATAAAGTCCTATTTAAAATTATGATTTTCAACCACTACCCTTTGAATTTTCACGAATAAATAAGCATAAATCAGCAGAACAACTTTCCGTAGAAAGTGTAATTGTAAACTTTTTTCACATGCTCCAATTCATCCTGCTCAGATTTCCCTCAAACGGTTGCGAGTAACATCTACATACGATGTGTTTCACGATGTTGATTAGGTCAATTGCGTTGTTTTCAACTCTCATTCGTTCTTGAAAAAGTTATTTGAGAATCCTATTCGCGTAAAATATTTTTTTAGCCTGCTCGTAAGCAAATATATCAATAGGATCCTGTACTCATTTCAAAAACACGTTCTGTAGCCTCTGCTGCATTTACAGCGTGGCATCTTGCACAGGCGTCGTTCGAACTATTCCAGTACATCATGACAATTCTGGAAATATGTTTAGCTGATTTATGCAAAATTTTAGAAAGCCATAGGTTTTATCATCCATCGAATTCATTCATCTTCATTTGTAAATAGCAATGGCTTAATTACGAAGACTCACAGTAATTACATTTTCATGGTCAGTCTGCTGTTCCTCTATTTAATTCAGCTCATTACTTTTGTGGTTACTGTCTCCGCATGAAACAGAATTTCACGAAACTTGGTTGAGACTCGGTGGATTGCAGCAGCCTTAAGTTGGACCTTCTTATTTTGAGGTTAGTTTTTTATGATGGAAACTGAATTTAAACGTACATCAAACGCCCTAAAATTTAGAGCTGCTTCTAAGATTGAATTTCAGTAATATTCAAAATGACTAATTAAACACTAAACATCAATGTTACAAAGGTAATCATCAGTTTGTGCGTCATTTTGCCGTTCACACCAAAGTGTCATTTTATTTACGGGTTCGAGGAACTTGCAAGTAAACCTGCCAAGTAGAGACGTATAGTCTTACAGAATTTGTGGGGTCCTAAGCTGTTCATCGACTTACAAACATATTTATTTAATGCATCAAAATTGAAGACTAACAATTCGTATTTCAAACACTGATATGGAAATACTTTTCTCTAAATTGAATACAAATTTAGTATATAAAAAAGAATGAAATGTCAGCATTTATACTCTTATACAGACTATACAATTTCATAGAAACACCAATGATGAGAGAAACTCACTTTTGGCTTTTTACGGACGCTCACGGGGAACGAATGCTTTATTCTAATCCAAATGAACTTTTTTCCTCAGAATTCCTAAAAAATTAACTGCATTTCACAAATTAAACCATTTATTAGTGTATTCTATGATATAATTCTTCATCATCAGTACAATGAATCTAAAATACCGTAGAGATAGAGAATTTTTCTTAGAGAAGCCCGTCGGTATCTAAGGGGCGCGGCAACTCACGCTGCTGCCGAGAATAAATCTACGGGACTCCTGGCCTGCAATCGCATCTTTACGAGACGAAAGCGACTTTTAACACTTGCGAGTGCGAACAGCGATAAAGAAAAAAGCCTTTAAGGATCGTTACAGAAATCTCTTCCAGATCTCTCGTACCAAACGACGCCATAGAACTGAGAGAACAAAATCCATGGCCACCAGGGGTACTGTCACCGTGCTCGGCTGAATTTATTCCCATGATTGATGCAGTTGAAGGAAAGGTTCAATACTGAAAGTGATCTCTAGGTAAATAGGATTCTTTTATATGTATTTTGTGAAAATTTGTTGGAGAGATTCATTGCTAGGAATTATATTTTGTTAAAAAATAAGTATTTCTTAATTATTGTAACGTGAAGAAAAAGATAAAGTACCTTTGGAAATTGACGTGTTTGGGGTGCGGAGCGGTAGAGGGCAGAGCTTTATGGCCGAATCTTCGTAATTCTTCATTTCATTTTGAGTGATCACTCTTTTGATTTTCGTTAACTTTAATTTACGTTCTCGTTGCACGTTTGAGCTCCTGTATAACTCTTACCGAGAGGCCTAGTACGTATTAAGCCCTGCTTTGGGAATTTCCGTACATTCCTACTTTGGAATTTTCAAATCCTTAATATTGGCCTTGAGTGCCTGACTAAAAATTCGACAAAACCTCTTAAAGAGAAGTTAGCTTCTTATTACCTCAATGTTAAAATACTTGAAAGTACTAGGTCGTCTCATACTTAAACTTTCTAATTTTCCTCTTATGGCCTTTAATATGTGCCTCTTGAAATGTGCCCATTAACGTTTCAAAGTTGGTGCTACAGTGTAACTCTTTTAATTGAGTAATTAAGTGTGATATCTTGAACGAAATGAAATACATGCCTAGTAATTGGTGCTAAATTCGGTAAATTAATGTCACTTTTCTTCTTCTAATGTAACTTTTCTTCATACTTTTTGTGAGACCTAGAGAAAAAGAAAGATAAATTCTGATGTACGCGTATAATAAGTCTCGAGTTTGAGTTCTAACGAAACACTAGCAAAAATGAACATTGATACTTATTTCAAAATTGCAACTAGATTTAAAACACCTTGTGCAACTTTTCGTATGAAATTGAACATCTACGTCCTTAAAACCAGCAAAGTGTGACCCTCTTAAATGAGCGAGCAATCCTGCAATGAAATTCAAGGGGGGATAACGCACCCAATACTACAGCCTCAACGTGTTGAAGTTGAGTGCTCCAGACAGAGCTTTTACTGAAAACAAATGAGAAAAAGTTAAAAATAAATCCTTTGCTTTCGTTCTCCGACCGAGGAATGTTTTACGCTTGTTCTAGGAAACTTTGAGCATTCGTTGGCAACAGTAGTGCCGGGCAAGCATTTCGTTCAAACAACACACAAATAAAAAACAAATATTGAAAAATGATAGGGGAACTCTTTTCAATTGCAGATGATTTATTTTTCAAGCACACATGAATCAATTTGCGAAATATTTTGAAATCCCCAGTTGTACACCCGTTAAGGTAGTGGGCAAAAAAGATTAAAATGAAATATACAGGAGGTTTCAGAACAAGAGGGACAAAATTGCACAGCAAGTAAAAAATTGCCAAATAAATACGTTTTCTTTTATGAAATTTCTAGAAAAAAACTGGGTTGTTGTGATTTAAGCTGCTTATCGTTTTAAAGGATGAAATTCAATTACACTATCACTCACAATATTATTTTGGATTTAGGTTACAAACACTTCTATTCTATGAGAATTTACTGTACTTAAATTTAGTTTTAGTGATATTGAGTAAAAAGTCAGCCGAATAAGAGGAGCGTTCAATTCTTTGAAGGCTGTTTCAAAAATTTTTGTTTTTCAACTGATTTTGAATTATCAAAAATTTTTAGCTGTACTCGGTATGTTGGTGACTTTGCTCTTTTTACGGTACCGGTTGTGGTAGTATCGGTGTTAGGAGGCACAAGCAGCATAGGCGGAAGGTTGTTTGGGTTACCGGGGCTTACAGGGAATGATCCCCAAAGGACACTTCTAGTTTTAGACGATGAACGAGGGGCTTAGAGGAAGAGGGGCTTTGGGGGGCGGCTACCAGGGGCCCAGCACCAGCTCCCCTCCCCCGATCTGGTGGAGGCATTTCGGAAAAACGTAACCCTACTCTACTATACAATATTTACAACACACATCCATACAAATTTTAAACTAAACTAAAGGCACACCTAAGCAGCAATTTCACTAAATGAGAGAATTAACCAATTTACAGAATAATTAATTCATTGGGAAACTATGTAATAACTGGAACAATAAGTTCTACAAATATGCACAAGATCATCCGAAAACAGGAATGAAAAAGGCATTTGAAAAACGAAAATAAGCCATAATTGATAAAGAGTCTCACCTCTGACCCGGAGGGTATGCCCCAAGGCCGGTGGTCTACAACCACGCTTCACTTGCTTCGACTCAACTGTCTTTCAAAGCTTGTAAATATAAAAATAAAAGGCTGCAAGAAGTATTAAGTAGATTACTCTTCCTGTACAAAAGAGAGGAGTCAGTTTCCTTTCACGGCGCATTCACGAGAGAACCAATCACGAGAGAACCCTCGCCGGACCAATCGCTTTACGACTATATTCCAGCCCAGTACATGCCATGGAGCCTACACTACGACTCGGGTGACAGCTACTCGTAAGAATGCTTCTTTTTGACTCGCCACCTCAGGCGGACCAATCACCGCGCGATTTGATATTTCCAGATTGGCATTTCCAGGGTGAGACCTATTAAAGAAGCGCTCTCTAACTAGTGAACTGAATCATCTAAGCAATGACATACAGTCGAAAACACTTTTTTTGCTGTCACTCGACAACCCTATCTAAATTTTAACTTTGAGCTGTGACAAACAGCACTCGATCTCACCGCTCCTTAACGGCGCGAATTGCTTGCGCTGCTCCTTCTCACGTACATGAGCCCTAACCCTTCCCGCTAAATCCCTGGGCAAGCGCTCTTCACTTCTCAGGTACATAAAACTAACAATTTTCACTGAGCTAACGTCTTTCCTTCAGACATTTACGCCCCGCGCACAGCCTCCTCTACGCCCCTCGCAATTGGCCTGCGCAATGCTCAGTTTCTTCGCAAGCCGACTCGCGCACTATCAAACTTTTTGCTGATGCACATCAACGGTCGCCTTAAAAACCTCGAGTGTTCAACGAAGCTGGTACAAACATAATTTTAAGTTCTCCCATTGACCACATTAAAGCACCCGTACTGCTGTCTCTCAAGACTGGAAGCAGAACTGGGAGGACGTCACCTCAAGGTTTGCGTGACTCGGGGAACTCTGCGACGCACATTCACTGTGAGTGAAAGCTGACCTTCCGATAGCGGCGCTTACATCCTTCAACCCAAAATTAACCTTGATGCTAAGCCATTCACATTTCGTGGTAATTGTGCTGTTGGGTTTCCCTTGCCTACCTCTGTCCCTACAAACAATTCGTTGAACCATGACTGTCGCACGAAAAAAACGCTAAAATAAACTCCAATTTACAGCCTCCGAAATGGGCACCTATCTCCAAAACCCCGTACGTACCAAAACTATTCAATGTGAGGTACAATTGCTGCCACCCCCGTTTGTAGCAGAAAGACCGTTCAAAAGCCGTCAGTGTCGTCGCAGAATATTATGAGATGACCACAGTGAGACCCAGACCATCAAAATTAGGCCCGCCAACAATGGGAACAGATAATCTGATTGAACGACTCACCATTTACCTTATTTTAGACCACTGGACGTTGGTTTGTTTGGAAAACGCCTATAGAAATATTCAATGTCGTCTGACTGGTTTTACCTCGAAGAATATGAAAGGCGTCATTGTGATGTTGGGTGCGATATCTTGAAGTCTTAAACAACTCTCTGTCAGAAAAAATATCCCATGCGAGTATTTTGGCTGTATTTTTACAAAATGTAATCGTTTCACTGATAAGCTTTACACTCAAATTTCTACAGAAAGTCCTTTATTCCGAAATAGCCACACCCATGCTTACAAACTTACTGTTTCCATACATCATAATACGAGCATGATGATAAAGTGAAATATCTCGCGAGGTGTCTTCAGTCTCCTGATTTCATAGGCACAGAACTTTTGTTTAATATTTTAGAGGAAAAAAATCCGCACTCGGTTCTTGTTCATGCACAATATTTGAGCTCGAGACTGCTTTGCAGGAGAAATGGCTGCGAGTTCTCATAGACTTGATGGGCGATCTGTTTTCGTCAATTTACGTCCGATATAGGCTGCCGTTCAGACCAATGGTCGCGTAATCCCTTACTAACAACAATTTTGATCTGTTTCGCGTCTGTTTTTTACTTTATCCTGCATATTTTTTTCATGCGTGAAATTACACTCTGAGACACATGTACATATCGAAAATTAGGCCATAACAAGACTGTTGAATTACTTGGCATTGACTCTTTTTCAATTAGAATGAAGTGAAAGATAAAAGTTATGTAAATTATTGAAACCATGCATTATGCTTACTTGTAACTAAATTTTTGCACTACGGTTATCGATAAACTCTCACTTGCCGCGCAGTGCTGTGCCACATGCAAAGCAGTCCCCTACGTTGCTTCCTGCGCAAATTAGAATTAACTTGGAGCTGTGTCAAGCCCTGTGTGACCACTCCAGTGACTCATTGCAAAATGCGCAGCTATCCATGAGCAGCGCGCACTAACTCGTGTTATCAAACATTCCGAGTCTCGGGTTGGTTTATACTTTGAAATTGCTTGTCATCTGAAATCTCCCAAATTTTGAAATTCATTCTCGGAATGGATGAGACATAAACCAAGAATCTAAAAGCCAAAAATTTGAAGCTGCGTTTAACACATAACAGAACACTTCTACTCTGTCATTTGTTCTTGAAATGCACAGATGTCCCGTCGTTATTCAAATATTATTTGCACGAACGCACGAGACAAGAATGATTCAACCAAATCGGTAGGTCAATTAACACTGGCTTTGAAGTCTAAATCTGATACAATTTCTTCCCGACGGTCGGAGCAACACGACAATTTTGTTGTATCGTGTTCGACAATCCCGGATTCGTGTGCAGGGAGTCCAGACATCCAATTAGCATTAGCTTCCAATGTGAGCAGCGATTGAAACTTGATGCATTCTGCGGTGATTTTCTAATATGACGTCTCGATGAATGGATTTCATTCCTGAATTTCATTCTGATGAATGAATTTCCTGTCTACAAAGCTCAAAATACTCGTGCGGATTCAAGAAATCTCGTTTACTCTATTGGAACAAACACAGGTAAATACATAAAGTTTCACCTGCATCGCCTCTTCTGCTGAAATTCAAAAATATATTTTTCACTTGACTTAAAACAACCATGATGCTAAGGTAAAACTTCGGTGTTTCCAAAATGCCACAGAAGAACATCCCCTCAAACTTGGGAGACAGGCTACCAATGGAGCTCACTCGTCCAATTCTTCAGTATAAGTTCCAAAAAGTATACGCATTTTTATAGATCTCTAATAAACATTTCTATCTGCACATGGAATGCATTTCGTGTGATCGCTGGACCTAGAGCTATGGTAACTTCCTCCTAAAATATGCCTTCCCATCTGTGCATGTTATTGACCTTGTATCTACACATCTCCGTGTGTCCCACTCTCAGTGAATACCGTGGTAAAAATTAGGCTCCCTTAAAGAGGCTTAGACTAAATTGACTAACTTAATACAAATTAGGCGTCAAATAATTTTATAGACGAAAATTTTCTCGGTTTCAAGAAAGCCTGTGTGATAGACCCAATGAGGAAACGCATTGTGTAGTGCGGAGTACTTTCGTTTTTCGTTTTACAAATCGGCACTCAATTAACAGCTAGACCAATAAATAGCTAAGTTTAGGAGCTGGTTTTTTGAAGATTTCATGTCGTCGCAGCAGTATAGATGGTAGCGTAAGTTCTTCCAAGGTGACTGACGTTAAATAAAATCGTTAAATAAATTGGAAATTCAAAAATAGCTTGGAATACGTGAAGATGAAATGAGGTTAGTTTTGGAAACGGTAAAATTGAAGATATACAGAAATACAAGATATTTGTGATTATGAATGCTAATGATCAGAAAACTGCTGACTAAATACCGGATAGCACACCTGCAAAGATCAATGGAAATGCATTCTGCTTATGCGAAAGACTAAAATAGTTTAGGTTAAAATAAACAAGGCTGGTCCATCTTTGGATGGTTTGGTTAAAATAAAATGTGTCAAATACTTAGTTAGGTTAGATAAGATCTCTTAAGTTAAAAGAAGAAGTCGTAAAATTTTTCACGAGCCAAGGACAGCTTATGTTTGGTTAGGATGGCTTACTATAAGATGAAATAGTTGAACTCAGAATTCGTATAAATAACTTATGTCATTCAAGTTGGAAAAATAAGTGAGTTTTTCACTAATTACGCTTGTAAATTTTTAGTATTCATTATTCTAGGGTTACATTTTTCACTCCTGAGACGTTATTTTATGTGTGAGTTTTTCTAGATCTTAATAACAGGTTTTCCGACATCTTAACTCGCTTCCTGCGAAGGGACCCACAGTAATCACTGAGGGGATTTTCATAATGCTCTGACCGACCTGCAGTCACTAACTCAATTTCTACAAATACTTGATCATAGCTAAATGAAAGCCCGATTTAGTTCATATTTGCTACCATCAAAATTGGTTAGTACAAATCACTTTCAATTTGAATGGAATATTGAACTTCAGTTTAACCCTTCGCAGGAAACGTGTTATTCGTACAATGACGCACATATTCAGAAAGTATTTCCATTGATCTTAGCCAGCGCTATAGGGTATATAGTCAGCAGTTTTCAGATCATTAGCATTCATTTTCACAGACATCATGTGGTTCTGTAAATCTTCAGGAGTAAGGAACATTTTTTTGCGTTTAAAATCATAGTACGCAATGAAGAAGAAAAATCTTGAAAATATTCAATTTGAACGTTCGATCCTAAGATTATTCTTCTCGAAATTTAGAATCAGCAAATGAAAAAATACGTATCACTAAAATTAATCAAGAGAGTGATTAAACTTCTTAAAAATTGTTATACAAAGCATAAAGAAAACAGGACGAAAAGATACGAGGGAAATTTTTATGAATGGGGTAGCAGGAAATTCCCTGTTTTTAGAAGGGTAGCGCTCCACATTTTGTTAAGTGATAGTTTTCGCTTCCGGATGTTCAGTGGCTCGAAAATGTGCACGTCTAAAATGTTGGGTTACCCTCTAAAATCTTAAAATTATTTGTACCAGATCTTTGGCTACCCGAGCCATTGTGGCTATGTTGTCTAGCCGATGCTAGATTGTAGGGAGGAAGTGAGACCCCGACCGGATCGATGACGTCCGTCGAACAGTAGGTTTCTGAAAAACGACATCGAAATGTTCCCATCACAAGGAATTTACTGAAAAATGCTTACGTTCGAGTTCCCCAAAAAATTCTAGATAGTATAAGTAAAGTAAAAAGCCTGGTGAGTCCTCCGCGAGCTAGAAAGAATTTTCAACGGTAAATTCATCAGTCGTTTCATGAACGATGAAGAGGAGAGGAATTCTGTCATTCTGCAGCAGCAATACCTTCACTTGCTCACGACACTAAAAGGCTGTCGAGACACACCTGGAGAAGCTTTCAGAATTAATTTTACTCCAAAAAAATAGAAAATATCAAAACCCATAAATACCTACATTGCTTTATTTTTTCGATGGAAACCTAGAATTTTTCCGTATATGTTCATTTTGCGCTGGTATAAAAATAATTTATTATCATTGTTCATGGAGCTAAGTCGTTGCAACCTCACGAACAAGCTCTTAAAAAGATGTTAAAGACTGGTTTAACGCATTACATGGACAAAAAGCAAACAAGCCAATTCAATCCAGATGTGATAATCATAAGCCTCATACTTGAATACACTGTCAGATAATACTTAATTCGTGCAGAAATTTCCAATGGAAATGTAAACGACGCTTTCGAGATGGGTTTGCTTCGCCCCTTAGAATTTTACCAATCGGTCGCCATTTTCTTTCAAGGAGATATTCTTGATGAAATTTCCGTCAGCTTTTTCTTTTGTTTCCATCGAGAGCAACATGTCTCCCGAGCCCCAGTTAAAGGGAACCTGTCTTATCAACCACAGTTGCAGACAAAAGCTCAGTCTTTGTCTTCTGTCTCCGTCTCAAGTCTTTCCCATCTGACTTTTTGCTTCCAATCTAACGTAATTCTTTGCAACAGCTTTCTACTAAAACGCTCGTGACTTCAGTTGAGATGGATTTTCTTTTCGATATCAAAGAGTGTTCTGCACTAGAAGCAATTTCAAATGAGGGAACTTAACTACAGTGTAAAGGTTTTTGAGGAGAAAGGATTCATGTTTTTTACACTTTTATATCCCTTATAGATTTGAATTTATATGCCTCTATAACACATACGACATGGCCCGTGTAACACCATCACACCTGTGCGTAAATACCATCCCATTATTAGAATGTCATATATATATGATGGCTAGAAATCAGGTGTATCGAAAATACAATGCTGCGTGGAAAATAACATTTCTAGGGTCTCATTCCTCCACATATACGAGGTGCTTAAAACTTTTGGGTTGGGTTGACTCAAAAACTCCCCAAAATGGAGAAAATCTCAACTGAGGATGAGGTTATTTTACATTTTCGGGATTAAGCGGGGAAGGATCTTTTTATTTTTGCATTCTATGGATGAGCACTTTCTGAAAACAAAATTTCTTCTTAATATTTATTGTATGGAAACTCCGTATTTCCAAAGGCTTAACTTCAAACTTAGTGTTCCTTATTGTATCCTAGGAGGTAATTTACTCACCTACCTATAATCTCGTCTCTCTCATAACAACTACGTTCGTAAAATAGAGAAAAGTGTTACAGCAAAATCATGTTATTTCTCAACTTATATGAATATTCACCATGATTACCCCTCCCTGTTGTTGTTGTTGTTGTTTTCTTGGAGGGACAAAACCAGCGATGTTTCTCGGCCAGCAAGCTAGGGTTAACTTCTAAAGGAAGGGGGAAGACGTTCCCTGGTGCTTTATAGAAAAGGATGAGCGCACAAGAAACTGTTTAAAGTTTGGTGCTTAAAAAACTCACATTTGGAAGCAACAAGTTAGTGCGAAGGTGGGCGTCTTTCGCTGCTGCTTGGGAAAAGTAAAGTTGCATGTCTTAGCAAAAAGTGAAGACATTTTCACGCTCACAGCATGGAGGAAGTACAGCTGCGTGTCTTAGGAAGATAAAGTATGGTGTTTCGATTCTTTTCTGTTCGGAAGCGGAATGAAATTAGTTTTAAAAATATTTATATAGTATTCAAACACACTGAAAATTGAAAAATACACAATTTCATGTATTGTGAATCACAATACTTCTCATTATAGATAAAAGAGTAAAGAAAGTCGCTTTCAAATTTTACATTCTTATTAAAACGGTCTGATACAAAAAGAAGAACGTTTCGACCCGTTAGGTCATTTTCAACTTCTGTCGGTAGAAAATCACAAAATCTAGTAAAATTTCAGGTAAAATGTTAGACGATGAAAAAAAATAGCATCATACTAAAAACTTCCAAACACAACCTAAACTAGCTGAAGGGGGAAGCGGACCGACTATCATTCAAAGCTGGTTTCGTCGTTAAAATATACAGGGATTCTAAAATACGAAGATTTATAACACCAGATGTAGATGCAATTAGATTGAAATCGTTTAAGCGCACTGGAAGATCGCATTTTTCTGCATGAGAACGGATGGCAGAATGAGATGGCGTAGAGAGAAGGAGGCCTGTTCTAAATTTAAAAGCGATTTTCTTTGCTCTTCAATTTATTTTTAGGATTTGCAAGAAGCAAAACATTAATACATATTCATACAATACTTCTCTACACTTAAATGTTTGAGAAACACCTTTCCAGATCCATGGAAATTTAAACCCAACATTTTCGTGCGCCATCTAACAGTTCTGATCAGATTTTAGTTAACAGTAGAAAACAAAAAAAAATTCTACACTGAGTGGCATGATCTCGTCACGTTAGATCATAAACTATTTTCTCTTCCATGAGCATAACGATCCGTTTGTCGTTTGTCTGACCATTTTTTTCAATTCTTCTTACTTAGACCTTATCTTTTTTCAAGTCTTAAAAAGACATTTTCTTCCATTTATGTATCTCATAAACATTTTTTTCAAATGTGTTTTACGCAGACATTTTCTTCTTTTTATGCCACATAAATACTTCCATGAACTTTTTCTGTGAATAATTTGTACCACTTATGTATTGCATTAGTATTTCTTCCATTCATGCCCCACGTAAGCATTATCTTATTTTTATGTTCAGAATAACCTCATCTTGGTTGGACGCATAATTTGAACATGTGTTGTTATCGATAAGATCACAACCGTGAAACTTGCTCATGCGCTTTATGGGGGTGCTGAACTCTTGATGGCAAAGTCATGAAAAATGTGAGTTGTAAACATCGCGAGAAAATACGGAAAAGAGAGAAAATGTGGCGAAGCAGTGAGCTCGAGGAGAAAAGACATAAAAAGATGTTGTGCTGTGATGAAAAACACAAACGTAGAAAAGCCAAATAGAGATGAAAATATGACAAGGAGAAACTTAGTGGAGATGGAGATGGAGGAAGATCTCTAGAGCTGCACATGTTCAGGTGAGGTAAGAACTATAGAAGCTTTATGCGTTGGAAGCACATAACGTTTAGTTTTCAAAAATGATGTCATCTGAATTCGTCATGCTAATTTTCATTTACATTTCAATCTTATGAATAAAATAAAAGAATGGTTCCACGCAATTTATGTATAGAGCACGATAAAGCGGAAATTTTTGAATGTTACCTGTTCACTGCGAAGTCTATCTTGAATAATAAATAATGTTTCTCAAAATTAAGATGATTCTGCTTGTCCACCATAGTTACATAAGTACTTTTGCTATTGAACACATGATTAATTTTTCTGTAAATGATTACATGCATTTAATGCAAAAAGTAAACTGTGTGTAAAATTAGTAGAAAATAAAAGATATTAGAGAATATCAAATGAGAGTTTCTGCAGCGTGAGCTTCTATTTGACTTCATCTTTGAAGACGTGAACCAGTGGGAGAATATTCTTGCACGTATTTCAATAACTTGATCTCATGCCACAATTCTAAAAAATGTCCTGAGGCGACAATGCAGGCATGGCTAAAACTTTGCTGTCTGCAGACGATGTGGGAAGAATATTGGCGGCCGCCAGCCACGGACTTCCGAGCATTTGACAGAAGCTGAGTTAGAATGCAAGTGTCCACCTACTGGAATATCTCATGCATTTGAAATAAGAGAGAATTGTCCGAATAACTTTTCTTATAAATGTAAGCAATGTTTGTTTAAATAGTGACGTGCAAACATTTTCAGATCTTTACCATCAGGCACATGAACAAAATTGTCATTCTAAAATCGCTTAAAATTGTATCCCGAAATGAAGGTCATTGAGTTTCTGATGCACACTCAGACAAATTTTGACACACTTGAGTCAAGCGAATATTCAGATGAATCTTGGTATGGGTCTGTCTCCTGTGAACTCATATTCGAGCGGTCTGAAATGTTAAATCACATATTCACGTTTCATATGGTGGAAAAATTTTCTTTAAAAACATGGGTAGTATTTGAAATTTGTGATTGGTAAATAATTTGTTCGAGAAACTTTGATGTACAGTATTTGTTTTTTTTTCAAATTCTTGAAGAATATCAGCCATTACGCGCATACATAAGCTAATCTAAAAAGTGACACATTTGTGAGAAATAGATCTGACTCAAATTGAGTGTGTCATAGTCGGCACATTTAGGTGTGTCGTTTGGAGAAAATTTTATTGACACGCAAAAGAGTATCAAAATACCTTGATTGGCGTTGTATACTGATGACACACTTTTGTATGCTGGTTTTGTGACAAGTGGATGCGCAAAAGTGTCTCGGTTTTGTGACAAAATTTTTCTCATTTGAATAAAATTTTATCATCACTCATCCTCCACTCCCGATTCTGTTTGTTCTCGCTGTAGATTACTTATATGTTCATCGTTACCCTATTACGAAGTAGACAAAGTAGTATTGCTACATCGCACATAGGATCCCCAAACAGCTCAAGAAACGCGCGGCACCGTAGCCGACAGTCGACGTCCGTCAGATGTTATGTCCAAGCCGTGTTTTTTAGATCCGTGTAGAAAGGGTTTCCTCCATGTTTTGATGCTTAGACGTTCCGCGGTAGCACTCTGGGTCAGAATCAATTATTTGTGTAGTGCACAATTTCACTATGATGTTGGCTAAGGGTTGAAAGTATCCTGACCTGATCTGCGGCTTACACGGGGTAGGAATGACATAGATAATTTCAAAACCAATTTCACTGATTATCTATTTATTGAAAGTACAATAGTACCGCTTACTCTGGTTACTATTCTAGCTTGGTGCTGCCAACTCTAACCACGAGTGTTAAATATTATTCGTCATCGTTACATGTTGATTATTATTCCAGCATTACTTAACTGACACAAAGTGAAAATTTTGAAGCTGATAAGCTACAGGAAATTTCAAATTGTAATATGAGCGATTATTTGCTGTGGGGGTTTTCATTTTTTCAAGTGTTTCACAAGTACCAACCTATTAAACTGTAGTATGCTCCAGATTATTGAGTAGTGTGTGGTAAGAATGCCAATGATAAATACTTTTCAAGTTCCATCTAATTCTTTTTCATTCTTGATCTCATGTCACAATTGCATTTAATTAAATGCGCACCAAATTTAAACCAGCGAAGCATTCAACAAGAAACATGGCAGCAAATTTTATAACTAAATTAGAATGAGGAAGTCCAGTCCTACAATAGTACTGTGATGATTGGATTTTTTGCCAAACTATAGTTGAGAAATTACTGAAATGTATTAAATAGTATCAATAAATTGCAGATTAAAATTTGAGTTCCATGATGGATGAGCAGAAAACAAAAATCGGTTTTGATTTAATCACATCGTCCATGACAAACAAACTGAAAACTCTTCTCTACTTCTCTCCAAACTACGTTCTAATGAACGAGCTCATACAATCGTAAGCCATGATCCCAATCAACGAAAAACACCCATCCAACAATATGATTGTTTTTTAAACTATTTTATATTACTCGTGAAGTGCATACGTTCTGCCCTCCATGTATCATGTTACAGTATTTTCTAGGTGTGTTTATCATATGAACAGTCCTCAGGGTTTATTTCCACAGTCTTCTGAGTGGTCATCCTATTTAGGATATTTATCCCACCGAACACAATGTAAACAATTTCTACGTATTTCCTTCATTCCATTGAAGCGAATGGAAGCTACAACTGTCAAGCAAAGTATTTTTAGATGTACACTTCTTCACCGCTGGATTACACTAGCTTACATGAAACTGCTAAATTGCGTGCTAAGCAATTCTTCTGCACAGGAAGCCAAGCCTGCGCACTCCAGAGGGAAAATACTGTTCGCACCTCACGTTAAGATTGGCGTGCAATTCGTGGAACGGAAAGAGCTCTCCAACTCGCTAATATCCGGCCGAGGAAGCGGCCTAACTTGCTGCGTGCCGCAACGGCCCAATACAGCAACATTTACTGCCGCACCGAGCATTCGTTTGTGGCCGGCACTTGTGAGCTGCAGAACAGGCGAGTGGCTTTCGGTGCGAGGGCAGTTCATGCGGCTGATGGTTTGCATGCACACGGAATGTGTGCGTGCCTCTCACAGCCGTTATTGAAAACGTCTTGAGTGCGTTTGTTGCTAGCTTCCTGCTCTCACAGTAAAGTGACGTTTGGAACACATCACTCGAGTGACGTTTGGGAAAAGCCACATTTTTTGCCAGTTCATGGGTCTTTAATCAGCATTGGTACTTGTTTGTTCATTGTAGAAGTTTATCCCCTCCCTGTTCTTTAAAGGGGATAATTCTCTGCAGCTCCATCTGTAATTCACAATGGTTTAAAAACGCAAATGTTTTACAGTGATTAACTATAAAAATTGTCACAACACCTTTGGGGCGACATTCCTAACAATTTGAGGAGAATCAGGTGTCAAAGGGGGATTAAAACCCTCACTAAAAACAGAAGACAGGATAGAGAAGAATAGAAGGAGAATATTTACAGAAAGCTGAAAATAAGAGATAGAGTAAAAGCCCAACGATGCATGTGTTTGATTAACAAGGATACAATAACGGTACAGAGAAATGTTCAATTGTTCCTTTACAAGTAACCACGTGAACTATGAACGGTGGCACAGTTGTGCGCATGAATCCAACAAAAAAATCGACAAGTGACCTACATCAAACAAATCTAACGCAAAGTGCGTGGGCATAGACTCACTTGTAGGAACGCAAATAAAAATATAAGAGAACGGCAGAGATAATGAAACGTGATTTATCATCCCTTGAACGTCAAATAACTATGTAACAAAATATATCCATTCATTAACTTATGTAGGTATTCAGTAAATCACAGCACAGGCGAAGAGCTGCAAAAGCGACTCAAAAAGCGCTGAAGAACTGAACACTGCTCGTCCGGATGCAATAAATTTCAAAGATTAAGCACTAACTCGCCCGCCCATTTTTTTCGCTAGAATTTCAAATTAACACAATTTTCCGACATAATGGAAGCATACATCACTCGGCTTAGCATTAATTGCTCTTCAAGATTCACTGGAATTCATTTCTAAACAGATCAAGCTTCTCGTAGAATTTCGGACACCACTTCCTTTAACAATTTTCTGTCGTCCAATTCACTTAGCGTCGAATGCAAAACGAATCTCTGCTGCGTTGCCTAACGTATGCATTTGCCGTGGTTCTCATATTTTTGATGAATCATTTCAGGTTCGGAAGATTATAATGTTAATCCGTGGCTCATTGAAGGTTTTGTAAGTTTATCTGTTTTTTCATGCGTGGACGAACCAGGGCAAATTTCAGGATCGGGGAATCGATGACGAAGTTTTCTGTTGATTTACATCACAACCTTGCAGAATTTGGAATAAAATTGAAATTATTTGTCGTTTCCAATTAGAGTTCACTCAGATGCGTTCCCGAGGAGCCCATTTTGATATCTCGAGTTGAGCACTTTATTTGTAGATCATATCAGGCATTCAATATTAGAAACTATTTCTACATTGCGTATCGAAGGCGATGAAACCAACTACAAGGATATGGTTCTTCAAGTTGATTACTGATTTAACGAAGGCGTTGCTACCCGCGCCCCAAATGTGGGCCTTTGACATTGGTACCTCTGCATACTGTAGCATGGCGCACAGCTAAATGTTTCACTACATGCAGATGTTTGATGAAGGCTTGTTTAATGTAGTGAAGAAACGTTTCTTACCTCTGCAAACATGAGTTCAAATTTGTTTCCAATTTTAAAATTATTCATTGTTTCTTTGGCTGATCCCTCGCGTAGAAACGAACTAATCAGCGTAAAGAAAAATAATAAACATCAACGGCCCGTTTACAATGTCCAGCAGTTTAAATTTCGCGGTCAAGAATTACACTCTAAAATTTGCGCTATGCGAGGCAGTTAATTCTAAAATTGTCTAAATCTGATGATACTCACGTTCCACCCACAATCATTTCTTAAAAAACACACGTGAATATGTTGACAAAACGCGACAAATATGGTGCGTCCCGTGCGATTTGCGCCCTCGAAATATCCTTTGCGCTTTTACATATCTTACATATTTTTGCTTGGTGCGAAAGTAATGTCCGATTTAAAAGGTCTTGCGTAAAAATTAATAAGCCAATAACTAAGAAAAGATTTATTCGTTAAAATTTTCTCCATTATTTTCAATGACATCATTCCACCTTTCAACAAGCTTGTGAATCCCTAGCTCGTAAAATTCCATAGGTTTAGAATCGAAATACAAATTCAACTCTTTTTTCAATATTTTCTGTTGTTGTTAACCTAAGTGCGCTAAAATGATTTTGTAGTCCTCGGAACAAACGAAAATTAGGAGCAACAAGTTCATGTGATTATGAAGGATGAGTCCGTATTTCCCAGCTGACTCTCGGATACAAGAACATTCAACTGATCGGAATCAAGCGTTCTTGGACGACCTTTCTTTGGCTCATCTTTAAAAGTGAAATCACCACTTCGAAAATGAGAAAACCATCTCCTGCAACTTCTTCTTTCATTCACTACATCATCCTCAGAAGTATCCTGAATATATTTGGCTGCTGCGCATGCATTAACACCGTTATAAAACTCGTACAGTAGAAGATTTCTTATGTAATCTTTAGATGGGACAAACATGGATGCCAAATTTATGAAAAAATTAATTTCACAGGGTTATCCTGAAAGAAAATCGTTTAGTTTGGAAACAGGAACATTAGTTTAGTCACTTTTAACAGAAT
>JACJUY010000169.1:13838-41815 GCA_014220935.1 Platorchestia sp. MABIK | reverse complement strand
CCTTTTTCCGGGTTCTCTGATACAGAAAAATACAAATCTACACTGATGCTTGAGGAGATGAAGACTACGTAATGCACTTTAAATTCGTAACACAAAATTCTCTGTTGCAAAATAATAAGTCCATGTTGATGCTTAATGAGATAGGAACTACGTAATATACTTCGTATCCAATATTAAAATGAATTATTATTAGTTACAAATTTGCCTATATGAAGTGGAATTCTTAGTCACCATTCGAAAAATAAATTAATGACCTACATCTGTTGTACTTTACCCTCGTGATATATCTGTCATTACAGACACGATTCTGATGGACTGTGTGCTGCATAAAAAATCATTTTGTTACTGTTTCATTTCTTCGCTCATCCCCTCAGTACTAAACAACGTAACAAATAGTTTTAAACAAAACAAATCATGACGAGATGCATACAAATGTTTAAGTTTTGGTACGTTTGAGTCACGTATTCGTAGGAATATTTTCACTGATTTAGTTGCGAGACTTTGTCGAACCATCGAAATGATTTTAAATAATGACTACAGGAAACTCATTCAATTTTATAAACATAACAACTGATACAATTTCAACTATTTATCCTCCATGAGCAATAGATCAGTAAAAATATTATCTAACACTTTGAAAAAAGTTCGTTTTTAAAGAAGGAGATGAAGGTTCAAATAAGTTCAGTGACTTCTATGTCACTTTGTGAAACTCTGAACTTCTGCTCAGGGATTTCTAGGCGACTTCCGCAGCTTCTATACTGGTGTAGTTAACCTAGAACGTACGCTAGAGAGATCGAATAATGAATTCGGAGAATTACGAACGATGATTGAATTAACACTATCAAAATCAATGAGTGAAGCAAGGGCAATACATTCGGGAATAGACTGAGGATTATCTCAATACAATTAACCTCATTCAATACAATTAACCTCAATACAATTACCTCAATTGAATCCTTTAGAAAAACGCGCAATGTCGTACCAGGATTAACGGCTTCTTTAATACCTTGATAAAGAATTAAATTCAAGATTTCATTCCGTTACTTCCTAGAAAAAATTTTTTGTCGCAGTCAAAAATTATTGCACTTCGAGCTTTACTTCCATGGAAGTCAAAATTAACCTTAGATCTGGTTCACTTCACCAGATTAATTAACTTAAGGGTCAAAACATTAATTTTTGGGGACGAAATAAACACTCATTACATGAGATAGTTAATTTACTTTGGTTTCTATTGAGACGATTGTGACGCTAAATTTAGGCTGCTAATAAATGTTTGAAATCGTTATAGCCTTCGTTGGTTAAAGTTTTACTCCTGAAATTACAGAGGTAGGCCTGACAAAGATCAGAAACAGCTAGAGCATTTCCAACTCTTTACATTGTGTGAATCTTATGATAGAATGTTGTACAGCTCCTACGGAATAAAACCTTTCAAAGAAAAGGAACGGGGTTAAGGGCTTCTTCCTACCAGCAGCCTTTCAGATTCACAGTCACCGAAGGGCATGAAAAAGGAGTGCCATTGTGCGTGGGCTGAGATTTATTGAGTGGCTTGAACTCATGAAAGGCTTCTGAATGTTTTCGAAAAAAAGAAAAGAAAACCAAATAAATAACATAAGCTTAAAATGTCGTCAATATGTTTATCTAAATCTAAATCGAGCTCACATTTTGGGGGAGGTTCACTCAACTCCAAACTGAAGTGTCCGTAATAAAAAAGCTCCTAATATGATGCACGCTGATAAAAAGCTTGACCTTGGCCCTCTTTAGATATGCTAATCATGAAAAAATCGTTGATGCTGAGTTAAGAGAAAATACCAATTCTTTTACATCAACAACTCCGTCTAAAATCACCCGACGATCAATCGCCTGAGGGATCGAGCATTCGTACATTCACCTACAAAATTTGGCTTTCAGTAAATTGGAGCTCACAGAAAGGCTTTAATCGGATCAAACAATTCTCTTTAGACGTCTGAAATCTTGATCGACAATTGTTTTTCGTTTAATTTGCACTTAAATCGGTTTGACCTTTTGGCAGGTTCACCAATCAAGGAAAATCCTATGTACCACTGTTCTCAAAATGTGTAAGGGCATAGAATAAATGATTGCTTGAGTAACGTACTCATAAATGCAAAAATTTACTTAGTATGCACCGTAATTATAACAAAGAAAACTTTCATAAATATTGCAGAATAACCGAAGACGTTTCTTTAATGTTCACTGGTATTCCAATGTCGTTGTGGTTATAAGCAATAGAGGAAAATGGTACATCGGACCCTCTCATTATGCTTGTTTTTAAAGCATCTGCGTTTTAGTATAAGCTAGCAAGTATAAGGCTATTTAGCCCTCTGGCTCATGGCATGCTACGCCTTATGCTCTTGCTGTCTGTGGCCGACGCTTGCAAAGTACTCCAGCTTCACATTATCAAAAAATAAAACGAGAGCATGGAACCAGCTAAAATTGCACCGTAAATAAAATCAAAGACTTCAGCAGTTTTTCCGTTGATGAAGCACAAATCTGATCACAAAAATGAAACCTAAGCCAAACCAATTACTTTTCGCGAGTTTGCTCCAGCTCTAATTTTTCATTTTCTGTTTTGTTTCCGTCATGCCTCCTTTCTTGTTCAGTGAGCTCTATGAAAAAAACGCAGGAACAACATCGAAACTCTTCAGCCAAAATAAATTGTTGTACATGCACCCAGCGACGTTACACGAACTTTAACAAGGGTGCAGCCGAAGTTCCATCCATTTCAGAAAGAAAAAGTTTTTGTTTTCGCTTTGCTCGAACAGAGATATAACAACGAAAAATACTCGATGGCAACTCAAAATCTTTAATTCATATTGTCTTACATACAACATTCATAAAAGACCAAAAAAGAAAGTGCAAAATTTTGAGTAATCCATCTTGGTTCCAAATGAGCGGCATTATTTAAAATTTCAAGTTGAAACTGAACGCCATTATCAAATGCAACTGTTAATTAGTTCCATTGACTTTCTTGAATGCTTCAATACTTTCGTGCTTATCTTCTACATCTAGTGTTGACAATTATGTTTAAAATACACAGCTTCCCTGTAAAATGATAAGCACAACTACATCATAAGACATACCTAAAACATAAATTTGATGTATTTCAACAGCTGAGTAGATTTTTTAATCATAATATGTAAGAGAAAACGTTTGTTTGTCTCAGCCCATGTGCGTTTTACGATAGAAAGACCGGCGATTGCGACGGTTAGAGCTGCGCTGGCACATTATGTGCACAGTGTTGTATTGATTGTGTTTTTCCTTTTATTTGGGTACGTGTGTTGTGTAAACGATTTAAACTATAACTATTTTAATACAATTTTGAGAAGATCCTTAACGAATTCAGTGGCTCAGAATGGAAATCTTATCGTCCACGTCAGCCACAGAGGCAGCTATGTCCGTTTTGATAGCAGCCGTCGATCGTTCTCGAGTGCCAGAGTGGGAATAATGTCTAATGGAGTATCAGGGGAGGCGAGAAGAGTGTCACGAAAGCTGTCAAAAGCAGTGCTAGTGCTAAGAGGAGTCTCAGAAGGAGTGTCCAGAGTATTACAAGTCGTGCAAAACTTAACCTGTGAAGGAAATCGAACATTTTACCTCCGTTAATTTTTGCTGTTCAGATCCTCACAAAACAGGGTTTGAGTTGGGGCTAAAGCGTAGTGTCAAAATTTTTCTAACTACTCATAAATAGAGACATCATTATCACAATGCTTTTAGGGTATTTAGGGTATCTTCTATGTCAAATTTTCATGTTCAAGATTGCCGCCTGTCGCGTCCTAGCACTGGACGGAGGACAGCTAAAATGCAACGTTTAATTTACATCTCTACTTTATGTTTCCTGCCTGCCAGATTTATTTCCAAGCTCTATTAGATAAAACAAGAAAGGTGGAGAAAATGAGTTAGGTTAGATTATGATGGGTTAGATTAAACTAAGTTAGGTTGCGGGGGTTCTATTGCCTCAAAATAGATAAAAATTTTGTTAAAAAGGTCAACGATGATGTTGAAGTTAAAGACGAAATGAGGGCGAGGTTAATATTGCTGCTAATTTTTGGGTAAGTTAATGCTTTTCGAGGCTAAGTAGGCTCCCATCTGATGAGAAGCTAATAAATTATTGAATAAACGTTTGTAAATAAAACATAAAATTCGGCCGATGATCCTGATCTAACGTTGAAATTATCATCCCTTGCTTGTTTCCCATCACAATTCTCACGCGGCTTTAGGCGAGTTACTTTAGCGAAAGAAAAGTTAGATACAATGACAGCGACCCGATTGCAGTTTTCACATAAGTTAAACACACGCATAGAAACACTAATAAAAATAAAACATCGAACTTTCCATCTCGACAAAAGAGATTCATGTCTGAAGCTGGAACGTAAGAGAACAAAACTCCGGTGCCACTTAGTCAGCACCTGCTTAGTGTCCACGACGTTATTTTGAAGCCTAAAACGTTTCCTGTGGACAATAGAGCATTAGGCTGCATTAGAGCTGTTGGAGCTACTGGAGGCAGTGCGTGCCAGGACTGAAAAGACAGTGATATAGTTCTTGAGTGTGACGCGGCTTGAGTCTCTGTGATTAAGCCATGCCAAATTTGGACGAATTTCAAGCCAACTATTCGGACGTTTTATCAAGATTTGTTTATTCACTACGAGGAAACCTTAAATTTGAATATGGATCTAAATCCGAAAACGAAATATAATAACGTGGATTTTAACTGTGAGTGGAAAGAAGTGTCAGACTCGTGCTAGCACGATGCGATTGAAATCAGGACGAAGCTTTTTTAGTGAATTGTTCTCAATGCTCTTTAAAGATGAAAGTGTTATTGTACGGTTCCAAACAACACAATAAATTAATGTGCAATTCAGACAAGAATTTGGAAGTAAAAAGCATTTCAGATGTTCCCCAACGCTCGAAGAAAATGGGCTGCAAACAACAACTTTGAAAATCTTTAGTCGAAAAGTAAAATAAATAACTCGCTGACATGTCGCGAAAAATTTGGATGAGGGAATTTTTTTAACAGCTTCCCAGTCATAAAAAGCAAGAGCCTGTCTTACCTCTCACAAAATATTCGCTCCCCAATGTCAAATGCAGTCACGGTGGGGTGTGATTCTTCATCCGTTTGTTTCTTAATAGCTCCTCAAGAGAGAATGAGTTCTGAAGCTGGAAAAATTTCAGAGAAAACTGGTTTTCAATCTCCTCCACCAGTGTTGGGTTAGGTGGAAAGATGGGCTAGCCAGTAACAGAAGACAGTGCTACGCTTAAAAGGACTCAAAAATTGAGCGTTTTATTCAAATTAAGCGTGATACATTTCTTCTTCTTGTTCTTTGCTTTTCAAATGCATTATAACTAACACATGGATGCAATGACGGTTTCCCCCTAGGCCGTTACCCTCCCTTTTCCGATATCTGGCAATTATGACTCAGTTAATACTTTTCCAAACTGGGAGACTCACCGGCCTGCCATTGTCGGGAATTGACCAGGTGACCCTTCCCGCAAAAGGCGCGCTCAACTGCTGAGCTACGGAGGCCAGCCACAGCAGTGACAAAATTGGGGTACCTGATCTCTCTAACAAAACAATTATACAGGAAATAATGGGCACATCTAAATAAAGAACTTTTGAAGAAAACTTAAATACATGCAAATTGAGAGATAAATTGATCAAATACATTTTAAATATTATTTTAACACATTCACTCAATCATGTTCCATCACAATGTGTATCGATGTTTTGTGGGAGAAATTTCCCCTCTACCGCTTGGGCGTCTCTGAGGTGGCGTTGGTCTCTCAGCCCTTCTGTGTAGGTGCCTGGTCGCGACTCGCTTGTCGGGGCTTAAATGTTACAGTAGGGTCGTAGGTGAGGTGGTAGTGACGTGATTTTGAATGGCAGGCTTAATTTAAAATTACTATTGACTTGATGACGAATTAAGAAGCTTCTGAGCTTAGTGCCCTGACCGGGGTATTTTATCATTCTGTTTTAGCTGCTGCGTGAACGTTTTGTGGCGCGGGGCAGTGTCGGCCCATGTTACGGTGATGTGGCTCGCAGCTAGAACAGTTGGACCCAGTTCAGGCTAAGAACCTTTACCTCCTTGCTGACTGCTGTTTCTCTGTTTATGATTTTGTTTGCCTGTGCTTTTATTTCAGTTCATTCATTTTGGAGACTATCGTGTAAGGTTTTCTATGATGCTTCAAACAAGTAAATTAATATCAAGAAATTAACATTGAACCTTAAATGAATAAATAATTAATTAGTCCTTGTGACGTCAATTACTAAAGAAATCGTCCGTCTTCTTGATGGGCTAAGAAACCTGGATCAGAACGATCTTCAAACTTTACCTACTTTCTCGAGTATCGGAATCTCTTAACTATCCTTACTATTTTTCCGCTTGAAGCACTTGTCTCCTACTGATTTCTTCTAATTTCCTTAATTAACCTTCCGTCTGAACGTACCGTCACTGAGTGCATTAAAAATTCAGGTTTGTGTTGTTTTAGTAATCGTATTATCATTGGTGTTGCTTCATGGTGGAATATTGTCATTCCCCGATTTGAAGTTTTGATAGCGGTCTAAGGTTGTACGTTTTTTTAGGATGCATGTGCTCCGGTGGAGGCTTCAGCTGGTGCTGGCGTTGTCGCAGTCGTGTTCCCGACGTTCCAGCTAATTTCTACCAAGCTAGCCTCTGCGTTGCGTTTATCTTTCAGAACGTACGAGATTAGGTAGGGTTTGGCGTAATATCTGAAATTGCTTTGTGTGGTTGTATCGTTGGTTCGGCTCTACTTTTTGTTTTTTATTCTCATAACAATTGAGGGGTGGAGCGAGTGCCAGAGGTGGTGAGGGGTGGAGCGAGTGCCAGAGGTGGTGAGGCGTGGAGCGAGTGCTAGAGGTGGTGAGGGGTGGAGCGAGTGCCAGAGGTGGTGAGGGGTGGAGCGAGTGCCAGAGGTGGTGAGGTGTGGAGCGAGTGCCAGAGGTGGTGAGGGGTGGAGCGAGTGCCAGAGGTGGTGAGGGGTGGAGCGAGTGCCAGAGGTGGTGAGGCGTGGTAATACCGGATTGTTAGCCCGTCATTGCGACTCGGTGTTGCTCGCTCTGTCAGCCGCCGCTCGAAGTGCCGCCTGTGAACGGAGCTGGGCCTATAGTCTTCTCGCCTCCTAAATCAAGACTTTTTGATTGGCGCTGGCTGTGCCAACTAACTTTATTAGTCCTGCGCCCGTCAACGTTTCTGGCTCTCCACGTCTGTGCCCTGAACTGTGGTCTCTGGCGCCTGCCAACGTTTTAACGCCCACGTCATAAACGGTCATTTTTTACCTAGCCCTAAATTTTAATTTGAAAGAAAATGAAGCGAATTTTAATAGAAAAATAACTATCCGGAGAACCGCGGTAAAAATTGCCTTAAGGTTCTTGTTTAATTTAAATGTTAAGCGTTGCGTTCATTGCGTTAAATCGCTCTTGATAAAAGTTTTAAATGAATTGCTTAAAATCTTGACAACTCGACTTTGCTTCTGTTTCTCTGATCCTTTTTAACAAACGATTGTTTGGGAATTATTTCCTATCGTATGTGACAATGTGTCTGACAAGGTTCCACTGACAAGGACTTGTTCAATGCTGAGTTCGTGCTGCTGAGTTCGTGGTGTTCAGTAAAGACATTAATTCTATCTGTGCGGCACCATTTGGAAATATTCCTCAGTCAGACGGAAGTTTTATATACTCTTTGCTTCATCAAACTAACAATGTAATATTTATATTGATTTTATTTTTTCTTTTGTTTGCATCATTAAATTCTGTTGATCGTGTAATCTTTTAAAATTATTTCCGTTACCATCTCGTAAATTTGTGAATCATTTCTTTCGATCTTTCAGTCGTTGACGATATAGAATATTTATCTCCTTTCATTTTGGGGTAAAGAGGAATTGATGTACTGGAAGCAAATCGAAAATTTTACTGCTAAAACTAATAATACCGTACACATATTTCAAGGAAATGCTCGCGATTGTTACATACAAGGGACAAAGAATACATATTGGCTGCTGATAAGGAACATACACATATTGGCTGCTGATAAGGAACATATACATATTGGCTGCTGATAAGGAACGCGGCACTTCACAAAATTATCTATCGAGAAAATGTAAACGTTGCTTCAAGAAGTGAGTGACAGCTCAGCGCTAAGCTTTGAATGAATAAATTAGGGAAATGAGGTCAGGTTGCATCCCTCCACCCGATAGGGTTGGGATATCGAGAATATCGGAGGACAATCATGCCAGAGCTCTCCGAAATGTTCTCTAGAGCTCTCGGCCTACACAGAGCTGTGTCTGGGTAGGCCAGACAAAGTTAAATCACCTAGGCTGTAATGAACTCATTTTATTGGCGTATGAATAAGGATTGAAATCATCCTAACATTCATAGAGTTAGTTCTAAATTATGCATTAAACTTGCTTATCAATTCCAGAAATGAAATCCTCCTAAACATGCCAACTGCAGACAAAGTGAACAGGCAAATGAGGCTGGAAGATATTTCAAATTGCAATCGTTCGAATCTGAAAGTTTTGTTGAGCATAATCCACAAAACCAGAACAGATTCAGTACACATCAGAACCGGGGTTCCTGAGATGCTTTATTCGAAGAAGAAACCTCGAAGTAAAAGCGTCAATGGAATTGTAGAGACCTTGTAACGAATGTGTGGGGACGAGGCAGATCTCTGTTTGTTGAAGTGATTACGTTGGCCTTTCACGACACTTCTTTCGTAACGCAGAAATATTCCAAAAAACACGCGTTGGGAAAGAATCATAACATACGTATGCAGTGATTGAACATATTTAAAATCAATTGTTACAATTTTTTCTCCTAATAGCTCAAACCGCTCTATTGTCTTTGTTTCTGCATTGCCGTCGTGTTGTGAATGCGAAATATTCAGAAGTATAGTTGAATGGGTAGCTCTGCATTTCCGTCTCATCATTAGATTTGCTTTTATGAAGCACGAGTTGGACTGACGCTGTTTGTGGTTTTGTTCTGTTTTCAAAAATAGAGCCTACGTTCAATTCGTAAGTTCACTGTAGTCAATATCTTCTATTCAAACAAACTAACGAAGCTTCATTGAGACAAGACAAAACGAATATTCTATCTATGGCAGAACAAGTATCGGTAAGGCTTTATCATTCGTAGCTCCATAATCAACAGCAGCAAATTGTTTTTACCCTCGGTCCCTGAGAGCAAGAAATGTTGCACGACCTGCTATGACTCCCGTGTTTTACCTAAGTTGCTGAGGTCGAGTAACTTAATCAAAAGTGCATGGCCAGAACTGAGAGGCAACACAAGAGCGGCTTGCAGAACTGTAGGGACACCCGCTTGCTGAAAGACGGATGACTCAGCACAGAATTGCATTTGCCTTCAGTGCACCGTGGCGCAGTAACTGGGGCGTAGCACAATACGTCCACTGCACGAGTGCAATATAGCTTGGTTAAAACACTTGCGCTTCTTGGTCGTGTCTCAACGTCACCCAAGCGATACGTGTCGAGAAATTCTAGTTTCATGGGAAACAATTTAAAATGAAGGAAAATATTCTCATTCACTTTAAAATGAAAATGAAAGCAGAGATAGCCGATTTAAAAATCATTTTAATGCGTGTACATTTCGGCTTGAGGCTCAAGCCATTATCAACACCTGTAAAAGCAAATTGAAATACAGAAAATACGATAAGGCTAAAGGACAAAAGAATGCAATTCAAAATTAAAACAAAAAAGGGAAAGGAGAGATAATACTGCAATTACTGTATGTTTTCAAACATCGTGAATAAAACGAGCTATATGCAAATTATAAGTTTAATTTTAGTGACTATTTCTAACTTAATTTCATTTCACTAGAATAATTAAAACGCACTATGGAAAGAGTTAACACCTGTGCTGGGCTTGTGTACCAACAAGCCTAACTCTGAAACATTTGCGGTTCTTGATTACCGCTCTTCTTCTTGAGTCACATGCAGATTATTAACGCAAATGAGCTCCACCAAAAAATACCAGACTCGGGAGGCTTCAGCCCTCGGTCCTCAGGCAAGGAGGCTTCATCAGCACTCCTCGGTTATCGGGACATCATCAACGTCGTTATTACCCTGCTATCTGGGACCTTACCTTAAGATATTTCTTTGAAGGATTCTACTTTTGTTTATTATGCTTCTGCAAAATGGGATGTCAACAAATTTGAAAGAATGAATTTATTCATAAACATGCAAGCTCTTCGTGATGCTTCAAGCCGAAAATTGCAGCCGGGGCAGCTCTGCGCTCTCTTGGCCTGACGCGGCATGGGGAAGTTCCAGCAGCGACTCCGCGCCTTTCTGTCTTCGCCTCACGCGGTGGGGCTGCCAGTCTGGCTGGTTTTCTAAATGCCATTGTTTGGGTTATTTTTGTTCAGCTGCTGCAGGCTCGTAAAATAAAGTACTTAAATCTTTCCTAAAGATTTGTGAGCCGCTTCAGCATAACGTTTAGTTTCCTTGCAAGGCAGTCAAATTTACCATTAAATTATATTTTCTCTCAAAGGTATTCGTATGGCTCAGACTTCTTGAGACCAGCTGGAGGAGTGCGGAGGGTTACCGCGCTGGCCCGCTTCTAAACTCCGGGCTCCCAACGCTACACTATGGGGGCGAACCGTACCGACAGCACTATATACATAATGTCTTCTATTGATCTTTACTGTTTTGCTCCTATGCTCAGTAAAATTATGGCTTCCACATGTAGTTTTTGCTCCTTTGGTGACCCTTCTCCAGATTAATTTTTAAGAGGCTATTTTTAACTGGAATGATAACAGTAAATTTTGAGCTGGATTCCATTGTTAATGTAAAGAGATTCAAAAATATGAAGGTTGTTTTATTTGCACAGAAACTTAAAATCGAAAAATCATATATGCTTACCATTACATAACACTGCATTGCGTGATTCCCAATGGCTGAAAATAATGGCTTAGCTAAAAAATCTACCCGTTCTGAACGTGCTCGAAAAATCTTGTTCTAAAGCTACGCTTGGTGCAACTAACATAGGTAGACCCGCACAGCGGGCAACAAACCAACATCGGCATCTTATGATGCTTTATTTCCAATCAAGCGTGATGCATATGATCTTGAGCATTGGTTTTTCAAATGTCTTATAACTAACACTATATATATAGGACACCATGACGGTTCCCCCGTAAAGCCGGTACCCATTTCCGACACCTGGGTTGAGCGGGGTATTGTGCTTGAGCTTTCCCTTATACCCAACGGGGAAAATCGCCGCGCCAGCGCCAAGATACAAACCCTTGTCTCCAACATGCAAGGCCGATCCCTTAACCACTGTGCCACTGCGAACAATACTCATCGATTATTCGAGAGCACAGATCACTAGGCAGAAGGTCTTTAAATCTAAAAAACAATACTATACTACAATAGTTTGTCAATATGGAATAAACTCTAAGCAAATGTAAAATGTCTCCACCACTTGGAAACGTCACTGGCTAGCTTCTCGGAATGTGCACCATAGAAGAGCAAGTTACAGTAGAGTTTATTTTTCTTCACAGTTGTCTCAGAGTAGGTCTGTATACATTTGCTGTCTAAAAACAGTCTTACAATTAGGTGTTTTGGAGAACCATTGTTACTGGAAAAAAAATTTGAATTGGTACTGAAAAAAAATTCTCGTACATTGCTGCAATAGCTGGTAAAAAGTATAATTATGTCATGTGATGTTACAGCAACAGTGTCAGGCGCACATGAAGAAGTGTTAGGAGAAATGTAAAACGCGAGAGTGGCAGGATAGGAGTAAAACTACAGAGGGTAGCAAAAATACTTAACACATTATTTTTCGACGCGTTTCTCTAAAAATATAAAGTAAATTTTAATGAAACTTACGCCTAATATATAATAAATTTTGTCTATTGAGAAATAGAATGGGAATTGAGAAACATTTTCTTGTCAAACTTTTTTTAAGAAAAAACGAAATTGACCGTATGCAAAAGTGTTTAACGCTTGAAAATGCCATGATTAGGTGTAATATTTTATCCAATCAGAGAACAGCACGCAGTTCGCGGCTCTAAACCAGCCAGCTGATAACAGCCCTGAGGCACTGTGCAGCTGTCTACCTCTCACTGTTTTTTTAAAATTGACTAAAACATAAGAATTGTCTTATAATTTGTCTCAATAAATTGTAGCAAGGCATAAAGTTGCAAATGGATACAGGAAAATAGCTTCAGAATTTAATTCGCTGGTGAGTACAGATGCATGGGGATGTCATTAGAAAATGGAAAAAATTGGATACTACTGAAAATATTCAAATGAATGGTCGGTAGCGTAAATTAATTAACTGATGTTAGTGTTGGAGACATTACTCCTACTGTACTGAAAGACCCAGTTTGGATTCGTTCAGGAATTCCGAGGGACACAAGGAATGCCGGTATTGAGGTCAGTAAGTAATGAATGTTAATGAGACAATCAAGAGATCATTGAATCGTAGCGCCCTGAATATTAGATCGCCAAGAAAGACTCCCTTTCTTAAACGGAAACGTGTTGAAGATCGTTTGAAATTTGTTGATCTATCTCAATGTAAATCACAGGATTTCTGGAATAATGTAATTTGGTTAGATGAAACAAAAATGAGCAATTCGGAAGACATTTGCGTACCCGTGTATGGAGGAAGAAAGGCACTGAATACAAACCTTCGAACACGATCCCCACTGTGAAGTTCGGGGGTGGAAGTGTTATGATTTGGGATTGTTTTTCTGCTACTAGAGTTGGAAAAATGGAAGTTATAGATAGAAAAATGATTGCAGCAAAATCCCCGAAGATTCTATCCACACATCTTTTCAAAAGCGGCGCAAAGAAATGGTCGTGATTTTGTGTTCCAGCACGACAATGAGCCAAAGCTCAGGGCCAAAATAAAAATGAAGTGGTTTAATGAAAATGGGATTAGTGTCCTGGAGTGGCCTAGCCAGTCACTGGATTTAAATCCCATTGAGAATGTGTGGAAATCCATGGAAAGTTAAAAGTTCATGCAAGAGATCCGAAGAATATCGAAGAATTAGAGAAAGTCTGTAATTAAGAATGAGTGTAACTACCAGCAAGTGTTTGAAAGAAACTCGTAAAAAACTATGAAGACCGTTCGGAGGCTGTAAGCAGATCAGAGGATTTGTTACCAAATATTAGGAAATGGTGTAAAATACTTTTGCATATAGTTAATTTTGTTTTTCTTAACTAAAACTTGACTACAAAATTATTTTTAATTTTGTTTCTATTTATGGTTAGACAAAGTTTTTCAGAATATTGAGTGCAAGTTTCGTTGAATTGGACTTGATGTTTTTGACAAATACGGGAAATATGAATGTGTCAGATACTTTTTCTACCCACTAAATAAATCTCAACAATTGCTGGAAATCAAACAAAATATCTTTTGTGAAATTCGTATCCAAACAAAGAATGATTTGAATTGATGCTCTGTTTTGACACAATGTACGAAATATCAGTGTCCAAATGAAATCCTCTTTGGAAATGCCTGGATCTTTAATTAGAAAAGAGGGCTGGGGAGATCGTGTTAAGCATCTATGACTTTTAAAACACGATTAAAATTCCAGTTTCAACATGGACATTTCGTGCATTCGCACATCATCGGTAATTAAAAAGTCATAACAATGTTATCTGAAAAGAAAGAAATGAAGTTAGAAATGTCAAAAAACATTCTCTAAAAATCGAAGTTCGTGAACAGAAATTCACATTAAACTTAAACAAATGAAAAACATTTGTAGGCAACCTACTGTATAACGACAGCCAGCGAAGTAGAACTGAGGCGATGGTCTAAAACAAGCTTTTTGCGAAATGACATAGCTGAAGTGAGTAGCTGAATATCATAGTAGGAGTCAACAATCAATCAGAGATCACGCTGACGAGTGCAATCAAGTCAATATGAATTGATGTTTGTCATTCATTATTGTATCTGACTTCAGAGAAAATGCAAGCAATAGAAATGTAATACAACCTAGTGGAAAATTTTCCGAATGAATAACCAAGTTTATATCATAATTGCTAATTTGGCAATCGAGAAAATTTGGCTTTTTGTGAAATGAATTACGATTGCCAAATTAGCAATTATGAAATAAACTTGATTATTCATTCGAAAAATTTTCCACTAGGTTGTATTACATTTCTATTGCTTGCATTTTCTCTGAAGTCAGATCCAATAATGAATGACAAACATCAATTCATATTGACTTGATTGCACTCGTCAGCGTGATCTCTGATTGATTGTTGACTCCTACTATGACATTCAGCTACTCTCGCGCCTAAAGTACGGGATTTCATTCTCACGTACTATGATGCACATTGTGCACAACTGAATTTATGTAGCAGGAGGGTATGTAACGTGGCAGGAAGTTTCTCCTCAAACCAAAACATTAAAGGGACTGCGCTCGTTAACTAGAACTGCTCTAAAGTAAGTTCCACACAAGTATTTAATGGCCTAGCCCATGTAGCCTCCCATGATCTATCTTTCTTCACACCTCATTTCAATCGTGTGCTAAAATATAGTAGCGCAAACGCGCATGACGTCTCAACAAAAATTTCATATACCGAAGGTTAAATCCTTGGGCAAACATTTGCGGAATTGAGATTTAAATGACAACCTCTAGAAATTTATTTGCTCTAAAAAACTAATTGATGTTGGTTGAATTCCTCACGTTAGACTAAATATGAACTACATACATGGCACACTCTTTCAATTCATATTTGAACATAATTAAATTTGAAAAAATGGCTTGTAAATTGGAACTAATGAGGTACTAAAAACTAATGATGAGGTACTAAAAATACCAAACATGTTTCATTAGGTTGTGAGTGTTTGTCGTCAAGTAAACCATGTTTTAGAAGTGTTATTAGTTTTCCGATTTCGCATTCTATCAACGTTGTTAGTTTTGTGTTTTTCGTAATAACTTTTTTATGATTGATTTCATTGCTGATGATGGACGAAAGAAACATAGGTCTTTATAAAATGTACTTTTAATGGAATAAATGATTCACTTGATCGCTTCAGTTCTCGTTTTTATAGTAAATCACATTGTCAACATTGAAGTGCTGTAACTTTTTCGTTTATCGAGATAATTTCTGTTTTAATCAACGAAGTGAGAAATTAAACAATGGTAATGGCGATAAACAACCTCATGTGATGCTTCGTTTTCATTAACTTCCAATGAATTTTGAGAAGAACTCACATAACTATTAGCACAAAATAGAAGTCACTCGCATTTCAATACTAGAGAGTGTAAAAAAGTCATGCTTACCTCTAGTCTCTTGATGCATTCTTTTGAAGTCCCAGCACACTCCCAAGCAATGGAAGCATCTCTGGTCTGGCTTGAGAAACTTTCATTTTAACCTGCACTGATGCTCAACGTAAACACGCAGATGCTCCACAAAAAACAAATTTCTTCTTGAAGAGATAAACCAATATATTCTTTCGTCTCTGGGTACACTTCATTAATGCTCGTAAGAGAATTCGAAGCCCAACTTTACTCTGGAGGAAGCCGCCTGTAAATAGAAAACCTCGAAGTTCGCTGGGGAGTTGCCAGGAGTTTGATGGCGTTGTATCGGGATGCTTCAATCTTCTACTATCGCATTTAGAAATGGTCAGTAAAGTTTGGGAAAAGGTCAACACTGCTGGCCATTATAAAACGATTAGCCTACCCCGAGGAGCTATTCTGTCGCTTAAAGATCCTATTATTGAGTTTCAAAACAGGAGACCGAGCATAAATTACAATGGTCCTTGAGTTTTGCTTGAACTTTTTTGCCGAGTTCTAGTGCGTCTTATTGTTTTGTAGAAAATCAATACTACCACAAAAAAATAAAAATTCTCAAGTTCTTCCGGTTTCTGAGCAAATTTGTTTATGTAAACTTCCGCGCAATTTTATTCCGCGATCGATGGTTCATTGCACATTGCAGGTGGTTCAGATATCGATGGGGGTTCCCTGAAAGGGATTGCCCTTCAGCACATTTTGGTGACTTGGCACTTCTCATCCATATTTGAGGATCTTGAGCGACTTTCAGGAGAACACACTGCTGATGTCTGTCCTCGTCTGTGTTGAACTTACGCCATTGAGAGTAGCACTTCTAGCCACCCATGAAAAAATCAGCAAATAACTTGCAGCAATGCGTTCTGGGATTACATTTTAATGCATAATTAGAAAAGCCGACTTCTTCATTCTGCAATTCTCTAGTTGAAGCTTTCGTGGGTGACGCCAGCGTACTGTACAATTGACCTCGTGCACGAATATCTTCGTTTTTTATTCTTCATTCCCATTTCACACTATCTTCGCGTCAAAATGCTTTCACTTTCTTTTTCTTTCGCCTAAATTCTAGACCCTCTTGGCACCATTTAGACTTGACGCAATCTGGGTTTTCTGAGTTAATCACTTAATTTTACTGAATATTAGGTTTAATTCCTAAATAATAACGCATTGCGTAAAGTTCACTTATAACGAAAAATTTGTCAATAACGCGCAAAAGAAAATGTTAATAAATGGGAGCAAAGTTTCATAAATGTGTTTATAAAAGTAAAATAGGGAAAAAAAGATTCTGATTTATTCACTTTCCGTATTTCTAAGACAAGAACAAGCAAAAGAAGCTGAAATAGAATGCCAGAACCCTTAGAAGTGGAGGTCTGAAATTCAAAAAGGCCTTTTGTTTTGATCGAAATTTTTTGCTTCGGACAACATAACGGTGAGATTTCTAACAAACCCAGACTGGCGCAACAGATACGTCCCAGGAACTATTAAACTCCCTTTGCAGTGTCCTAAGACAATGGAAACCATCGGATTCTCTATATTGGATGGCAGGATATGGGCCATTCTTAGTGCCCGGCATGATTTTGAATCCAATTTGTTAGACAGTCGCGTATTGGGAGCGACGGAAATCTTTGAACAAAGCCATTCAGATAGCGGATTTCAGGAGCGTTTCAAGCGCAGGTGCGCGGAGCGAGGACTGCGGCCGAGGAGAAGTGGTCCGCGGCCGGCATTAAAGGCTCTAGTATTGAGTTATGAAAGCCTGCGTCCCGAACCTCAGGTGCTTCTGTTCAAACGGATGGGGGTCATAAATAGCGCACCTATTGTACCCTGCAGCTCACGCCCCCAGTCTCACGCTGCTCATGTGCACTCATTGCGTTGTTTCGGTGAGAGGAGTGTAAGCCTACTTAGAGCACCACTTGCGGCACTAATTAACGGTGGCAATTCGACCGCATAAGTTTAATCCCGGCTTAATATACCTTTCGAAATTCGACACCAGCTTGCTATGACTCAGCAAGTAGGTAAACTTAATACAATGTAACGTGTGTTTATATTATTGCGCGTTTGCATGGTACCTACCATAAAACACTTCATATTTATGGTATTATGGAATGTACGAGTAAAGTGATGTACACCACTTCTTTATAGTTCTGCGCTCGGTTATTATGATTCTAAATTTTACGTAAGCGTAATAGCTGATAAAAAAGGCTAATCAAAAACACTCTTCAACAGACGTATACATCTCGCATAAAAAATGGGGAAAATAGTTGGTCAGTGTACGAAGCTAAGATAATATTTGAAATGGTGAAGTATAAAACTGTATGAAAATATTTTTAAAACCAACCGCCTTTAATGCTCACATTCAAATATTTTAAACTATGTGACAATATTTTCCTTGAACAGGTATATCAATTAAATGATTACTTAAACTATATTTATGTAATGCTTGAAATATAACCACTGTTGGGTCTGAATAGGTTCAGTGACTGCGAGGGCATCCGATGTAAACCACGCTCTCCTGTCCGTAATGATATTCAATCTAAGAACACTAAAACTTGGTCACTAACACTCTAGATATCAGTTTGTAATTTTACCGTAAATTTATTTATTAATTTTTAATATGTTTATTTTTAAGAAGAAAAGAGAAGAAATTATATCTTCTCGATAATGCGTTTGATTTTGGAAGAATAATCATTAACATAAACGCCTCGAATATAGATGCTAGAAATTTGCGAATGACTCCCCGTCACAAACTGAATTCAATCCGGGTAGGCCACAAAAAAGTTCCCGTTTATTCAAATACTTATAACTGCATAAACATATTACATAAACATATTACATAAACATATTACATAAACATATTACATAAACATATAACTGCATAAACAAAAACATACATATAACAAAAAAGTTCCCGTTTATTCAAATACTTATAACTGCATAAACAATGGAAGTAGGAACTTCAGAGTGGTCACGTTTTCACCAACATTTATTGTACTTTAGTCAGGTCAAACTATTTTGAGTCCATAGGTATGGCTTACGGACAGGTAAAAACCAAAGTGAGGATCATTTTTTGCCATCGCGCGAGGGTAAATCTAAAGGTTTCAGTCTTTAGATTTGCAGAGATTCTATTACATAAAAAGAAGTAAATAAAGAAAAGGAAAAGATGACAATAATAGACTTTTTATAGTAAAATGTAAACTTTTCACTTGAACATAAGCTCAAGATGTCTCCATTACATCTAATGACCACCGTTGTTTTCGAGGTACTTTTGACATCGAACTCTCATTTCTCGCATTGATTTTCTAATAATTCGTGGATGGTTTTTAAGTTGAGCTACATTGTCCGGTGGAGGTGTTTCTGTTGGAGGATGTGTTACATGAGTTTTATAAACTTCACAATTGTTTAGATGACCCAGAAGAAAAAAAAGGCCCGCTATGGGAAATAATCCCTATACAATCGTTTATTAAAAGAAAGGATTAGAGAAACAGAAGCACGGTCAGGAGGTTAAAGGTTTTAATTAATTCATTTCACACTCGTATCTAGGGCAATTCAACGCAACTAACGCAAACTCTTAATATTAAATTCAAGGAAAATGTTGAGGTAACGGTTAGCCGTCGCTATCCGTATAGTTACTTTTCATCAAAATCCACTTTATTAAGTTCGCGTGAAAATTTAGGGACAGTTAAAAAGACCGTTTATGAAGCGAGCGTTAAAACGGTAGCAGGCGCTGCCAGAGACCGCAATCCAGGGCGCAGACGTGGCGAGCTCGAGACGGTGACGGGCGCAGGCAGTATGCAGTTAGTTGGCACAGTCAGCTCCAAGCAAAAATCGGAAGCTAGGAAGCGAGAAGACGTTCCACGGAAGACGTAGACCCAGCTCCGTTTTCACGGGCGGCACCTCGAGCAGTGGCTGACAGAGGGCGAGCAACACAGAGTCGCGATGAAGGGTTGCACAATTCGGTATTACAGCGCTTCAACACCTCTGGCACTCGCTCCACCCCTCAACTGCCATGAAAAGGAAAAATCAGAAAGTAAAGACGAAACAACGTATGACAACTAACTAGGCAATCACAAATATATTAATCAAAACCCTACCAAATATCGCACGCTCTGAAAGATAGATACCTTAACGCAACGCAGAGGCTAGCTTGTTAGACATTAGCTGGAACAGCAGGAACACGGCTGCGACAACGCCAGCACCAGCAGAAGCCTCCTCCGGAGTATACCAAAATAAATGTACAACCTTAGACCCCTAGTCAAACTATGAATCGGATAATGACAATATCCAGCTATGAACCAACACCAATGACAAAGACATTTCGATTACTAGAACACCACAAACTGAGTTTTTAATGCACTCAGTGACGATACGTTCAGACGGCAGGTTAATTAAGGAAATTAGAAGAAATCAGTAGGAGACAAGTGCTTCAAGCGGAAAAATAGTAGGGATAGTTTAGAGATTTCGATACTCGAGAAAGAAGGTAAAGTTCGAAGATCGTTCTGATCCAGGCTTCTTAGCCCATCAAGAAGACGAAGGACTTCTGTAGTAATTGACGTCGCAAGGACTAGTTAATTATTAATACATTCAACTTTCAATATGTCAATGTTAATTTCTTAAGATTAATTTACTTGCTTTAAGCACCATAGGAAACTTGACACGATAGTCTACAAAACAAATGAAAATGAAATAAAAACACAGGCACACAAAATCATAAACAGAGAAACAACAGTCAGTAAGAGGGTAGAGGTTCTTAGCTTGAACTCGGTCCTACGGTACTAGCCGCGAGCCACATCACCGCAACACGGGCCGACACTGCCACACGCCCCACAGCGTCCTTGTAATGACACAAACGGACTGATAAAATACACGATCAGGGAACTACGCTCGGAGGCTTCTTAAGTCGACATCACGCCAATAGCAACTCAAAAATTAAGCCAACTTCAGCTCTTAATCGGATCAAAAACAAGTCTGCCATTGAAAATCACGTACCTACCACCTCACCTGCGACCCTATCTAAACATTTGATCAACGACCAGCGAGCGGCGACCCGGCACCTACACGGAAAGACTGAAAGAGCAACGCCACCTCAGAGACGTCCAAGAGGTAGTGGGGAAATTTTTCCCACGTTGCTGCTACGTTGCTGCTAGCAGGGCTGGTGATCCAAACTATCTAAAAATATTCGCCAGTCAAAATTAATTTTTCGAAAATTTACCAAGAGGAACACGATTAAACAACAACCAAACACTGACGAGGAATGTTGTATATACAGAGATTCTGATTATATTGTACGTACTATTATAAATTTGTTCACATTGTGTTCTCAGCTCACTCGATTCTCTGCCTTTCTCTTTCCCTAAGCCGCATCAGCCTTTAAGTTACCGGTGGATGTGGGGAGGCAGAAAGGGACTAATGAGTTGCCAATAGGAGATTTTTTAGAAATACGGGAAAATGTTTCAGTTTCTGGCAGCAAGGAACTCTCCATAATGTTGTACATGGCCGAGAAAACCAATGGAAAAATGAATGCCATGGAAAAGCTGTGAGTTTCCTTAAAATAAATCTGATTGTATAGTAATAATTTATTTCATAAATTCACTTCATAAGTTTGCAGACCCATATTTAACACATCAATTAGTTTGAAAATGTTATTGATGCAAATATTTATCGATACTAATATATCTAGCGTAAAAATAAAAAAGCAATACCTAATACCTGCAAGATCAGATACACACGAATTGAGACTAGAAAAACGTTTCTCCCAGTACTAGCGAAACTTCCTTAATTTTCTATCATAATATTATTAACCGAATATTAATGGGCATTGTACTAGTTCTACCTTGTTATGAGAGCCGCGTCCGTCCGTCTGTCCGTCCCTCCGTGTCACACGCACCAGCCTGTAGTGTGTGATGAGCGTATCTGTGGTACAAGCCTCATCAACTCCAAATTTTCGGTGGATTAACCAAGCAGCTTGGAAGTCGAAATGAACATCACGTGTATTGGTAGGTTAGATTATGTTCTACAGAATATCAGCAGTTGAGACTTAGGAAAGTACAGGAAAGCCATAGAATAGCATGGGAAATCATGGGAAAGCCATGTTAAAGCTCAGTTGGTCAGAGATCCAATCCTGTTATTTTTTGACGGGCCGTGTGCACTAGTGCTAATGAAATTGAAAATAGTGAACCGATTTTAACATAGTTAGTCTCCCTGGATGCAGAAATTAATTCCGTCACAACCTTAGCTGTAAAAATGAAACAATTATCTTAAGAAATTCGTAGAAATCTGTTTTGTAATTTCTAGAAAATTTAATCTAATTCTTTTAAGATGCAACTAGCAAAGCAGTAGCGAATTTTGATCGTGAATGGCTACATTCAAACAAGAATCTTACAAACAAATGTCCCAGTAATTTTCAGAAGCATTTCGTGGCAGATCATCTCCAGCTGAACTAGCCATGTATCGCAGTGTGCGGAAATTTAGAGATGTCACAAAAAAACCATACCCAATTTTCAAGGGCTGTTTTTCAGAAGCTTTTGAATTTACTAAAAAAAGCTTACTAGTGACATTCTTCATTTAATAAACGGTTGAAAGTTATGAAAAGCATGGTTTTAATATCTTAAAATTTGAAATTCAACAGAAGTGTGCAAACAGGTTTTCAGGATCGGTCACTAAAAATACTGCGTAAAGAAAACGGTTCGATCAATTCTGAAATTTTGTACAGAGAGGGAACAAATGTTAAGAAATAAACGTGACTTTTTAATTTTTTCTAAGTTTAATAGTTTCTGAATTTCAGCCCTTGAAAATTGGGGATCGTTTTTTTGGCACACTCTGGATATGAATGAATGCTGACGCCATCATAAATAGCATTTCATCAAGAAGCTTCACGTTCATATAGAATTCCATGATCTCTCTCAAGAACCGATCCCTCGTGTTCCAAATCTACACAAGCGCGCACACCTCCGCGAATGCAGGCAAGTTGCAATACCTGCTGTGTTGCTGTCTTCCAATTATCGACCGCTTTTTGACACCGCAGATTTAGTGGGTCCGACTGCCATCTCCAATCTCGCAGAAGCCTTGAAACAAAGCTCTCGTGACATCCTTTCACTCCCAATTTTTGCTGAACGGAGCAGCAGCGCCACACTTCCTGGCAACTCAGGTCGAGAGTGAATGATGTGCTTCAGGCAGACTTCTACATTATAAAATGGATAACAGTTGGTTAGAAAGTGAATTCAAGAACACATCACTATATCAGTTTTGTCAGAAATTGTTATGCAGCTACACTCAAAATGACCCTCAGAAAGTCAACATCGGATGAGTCAAATGGATAACTTCATAAACTCACAATTTAAAAATGATTTTTTTTACCATTCTTTTAACCACTTCCATACTACAAAAAATCATAATCTATCAAATGTAATATATATTTTTATCGTGTGGTGTTCTAATGGTAAGATAGGGCTTGTGTTGTTTCTTGTTTTTTCTGGCCTGATATAATGGTTTTGTCTCTCATCCTGGCAGCAGACACACTAAAACTTGACTCCTCGGCCAACAACGGCTCGCAAAGCTGCGCTCTGTGTGATCAAGCTCCTAGCCCAACAAAATAGTGTGCCATTTTTGAGTTGCATGCAAATTTCTTGTACCGTCAAACCTAGGAACGCGCAATCACTACGGATTTGATTAATTATTTACGTGAGAAAAAGTGAGCGGGCAGAGAATTCTGTGCAACAAATTTCACGTTCAAAAAAAGAACATATTACGTAAGACCTTTTTTGGGGTAAAAAAATAATTCTGAATTTGACCTTTTTTGCAAATTGGTTACCATTTTTTTCACTATGAACCATATGTAATTATTGTTGGTTATGAATGAAAAACACACACCTATCAGTTTAAGCAACATTTGTCCTTCTGAGCCTCTTGTATAGAGTGTGATGAATTTTTTTGTTATATTTCAACAGTAGTCTACCAAAATGTCAGAGTTCCATTTTCCTTTGAATCGTTGATCCATCACTGAAATATCGTCATGGAATCCCTCGCCATGGTCATCACTCATATCACCAAGAATCTCCGCCAAAAAATAAAAAAATGAGTGGAGTACATGAACTTTTAGAGACAATGCAACATCCTATATCATGATTATGACTCAGCAGATCATTCACTGCTTGCACATAATCTTCTGAACAATTTTTCTCCAGGAAGTTATCATCAAATTTCTTGAGTGACTCAAAGGCAAGCTTCGCTTCTCTCTTGAAATGTATCATAAAAGTATAATGATATATAATTTTTTAATTTGAAAACCTCTGAAGATTTCTTCTTTAATTTTAAATTTACTCAGAGAAGCGAATTTTTCCGCAAGCGATGTAAGTGCAAAGGAATCCTTGACCAGGGCATTCACTATTGACTTACACAAACCAAGTTTAATATCCAATGATGGGAAATTAATTCTATCACTTTCCACTAGGGGTTTGTGAATGATGTCATGTTTGCCTTGCTCAATTTCATATAAGATTGGCCAATCCACGTACATAATGTTCATTTCTTGCTCTGGAGATCCATAAGCAGAGAAAGCAGCAAAATTTAATAAAGCTAAGCCAGCAAGCATGGGCACAACCTTGAAATCTGCCCAAATATGCCAGTTATGGTCATCATACCGTATACTTCGTATAATTGCTTTCAAGTATTCAAATGACTCTTCCATGGTTGCGTTATAGCTATGGAAACAAGTGACAGATTGTAACCGTTCTGTAGCAGAACACCTTTGATGCTTTCCTTGGACGCATCTATGAAAAGTTGTCAGTTAATGTTATATGGAATTTCCAGTTTCCCAAAAAGTTCAGTGATGTCATTACAAAACAGAAGCCATCTTCATGGTGAACACTGCAAGCAGCTTCCTTGTACGTTTTCTGTACAGTGATATCTTTACTCCTTTCTCAAGAAGATTACGTTCTGAAGCCTTGATACCTGAAGCTCACTTTTGTTTTGGTTAAATAAAGATCCCTGCACAAGTCATTTAGAGCCTCTTGAGAAAATGGTATTGGCTTACTCTCATTTCCTGGATCATTGAGCTCTACATATTCACCACTGGAACGTTCATCAGCACTGTTGGAACTCTGCTTTTATTGGTCTGCAGATTTGGGTGCAGGTAAATCTTTTGAGTGCTTTACTGATTGCATTGGTGATTGCATATTGGGGTAAAAAATGTGTTTCTTATTAGGCTTTAGTACAGCCTGTAAAGTATTGCTGGCAGAAACAGCAGTCATTAGCGATCTTTCCGCTCACACCAAATCACTGGCACCACTTACCAGGCGCTCAGTATCTCCGCACATGTGAGGCAACACACATGAGGAGCCCATCACTTGGCCTGGTCTCCTATGTCACAATCAAATTACGCCTTGTACAGTATTTTGATATGGTGTGTAATGATGCCCTTTTATTTAGCATGTGTTAATTCCCTGCATATATAGCAGTGTGTGCTTGGATCGTTTTTACACTGTCTTGCACTCATTGCTCAAAAAATCTAATACCTGAAAGAAAAAATTAATATTAAACACAAGCTTTGAAGTACAATGTAATATCACAAATTAAATTAAATAGAAATACACAATAACGAATCTGTACATTACTCAAAAATGTACGTGAGATCTGTGGCCATTTTTATTTTCAAAATGCCGTGGGAAGTCCATTTCTGTCTTCTTGTGCTGAAATTCCCCAATGTGACAATTATTCTACAATAGCTCTGGCTATTTCAAAAAAAGAAGGCCAGAAATTGATTTTTCAGCTTACTTCGCACATAAAATGGCCACAAATCTCTTGTACTTTTTTGAGAGTTGCACAGTGTATTTGGAACACAGAAGCACAGTAGGCTCACAAACACTTGAGCTGGATGATTTCTTAAAGTCACAATGCGCATAAAATCCCAAAGCCTTATGATCGTGAGTCTATGATGCCGGTTTTCATTATTCATATTTTATAAACCCGTTTCTGAGGACCGATAGGCAAGAGCTCTCCCGTAGCGCTAGAACAGGACCTCAACCCAGCCCAATTACCCATTAGAGTGTGTGGGATAAACAAAGACCATGAATTGCTTTGTGTTTACACCTGTGTGTGCAAAGAAAGTTGAATGAAAGAAACAATTTAAATTGGTTTATTAGCTCGCTTAAAACACAGCGGAAATCCAAAATTGAAAATATAGCTTCAGCATTTTGTATTTCATTAACCTCATCTGCCAAAAATTTAAATTTTTATTCCCTATTTTATTCTTTAGGAGACGTAGAATTTTTTTTCAAAAATTCCTCCGAATGTGATAAGCAATTACATCCACTTCAAGTAGTGAAAGGTTAATGCACGAAGCGATTCCTCCCGCATTCCACATCAAATGAGAAGCTGCAAAGAATAGCACATATTTGAATTGAATGGATGCACGGGAAAAACCAATTTAGAGCATAAGTCATGAATAGAAAGCTCGTTATCCCCTGGGCCAAAACTAAACCGACCCTTGACTCCAATTTCTTGAAACCGCACCACTGCATCGTCTGATCAACTGTAAAATCAACTGTCTGATCAATCTGTCTGATCAACTGTCTGATCAACTGTCTGATCAATTGTAAAAAAGGAGCAACCGTTTGAGTGACATTTGCGCATAAATATTCAGAATGAAGAACAAATATGCAGATAAACTGGCCATATACCATTTCAAAGAGACAATATCTCTTGGGTCTCCTCGCTCCCGATAAAAAAATTCTTTTAGAGACACGAGTTATTCAGTCTATATTCGATACCGTCAAGGGCATAAATTAGTTTACCTTCATAATAAAATGCAGACAGCTGATGCCTCAGCGTTTTCAAAATAAATTATAAAAACATAGAGCAACAAAATATTCAAATTTCACCCGTTTTTACGTGAAGCACATTTTTGGCATAAATATGGGTTCCTAACATTTACCCGATTAAAGCTCTGCTCAGTTTCCCCACCTGACCTGAACTTTACGCTTGAATTAAGGCTTCCGAGGTTTACATCTATAATTTGGACGCGCGTATGGGTTGCTTAAATTTCTAAAGTGAATGCAAGTCTTGAATAAAGAAAATATGGATAGACCCAAGTGCATTTCAGTTGTCATGAAAGTNGTTCATGCAGATCTTCGTGTTTTGAGCACTTTCCACTACTCAGAACGACAAATTTAGCTCGAAACAATGTGAACCTCATGTTAATGCAATATTTCTGCGGTTAACGTGTCGCACGAGACAACTCTCAGCGACCGGTAACCCAGAACTCAGTCAAAAAAACAACGTACGCTTCACCAGCAAAATTGTCCAATCACTTTCTTCGCTGCCAAAAATCAACCCCATCAAATTAATTCAGAAAAAATGTGAATTTCCTAAAAAGCCCCTTTGCGTGTAATGTAAAAGTGATTACAACATCCTTTTATTTCGATGAAAAATTTGTCATCAGAATTACGGAGTAGCCATGCAAGGGAATAGCACTATGGAAACTGATAACGAGATCTTTTTTTCGTCTCATTTTTTGTTTTAACTTCCGTTATCGTACAATTATCTCCGATTTTGAAAATTATGGAATATCGAAAACGAACTTGCACGATTGTGCACATTTACATTTGAATTTTTTATTCATTTATTTATTTATTTAAGCCTGATACTCTTCGCTGCAATTAAAGCTTCAACCCACTTGAGCCGTACGCGAGCCAGCGAATTAATTTCCCGACCAAGAGCACTACAAAGAGATTTATTGCAAATTTGAACAGCATTTAGTTGGTATGGTCTAGTCGCTAATGCCTAGCCGGCTCTCAGTCTCGCCGGGCCAATTGAAAGCGTAATGTTCTATGACAAGACAATCTGGCAGGGATCAGGGCATTACGGAGGTAGGGTACGGTCGTGGCGCGTCGCTGCCCTGTGGCTGTGGGGCAGTGCATCAATGGTATGGTGGTACTTGCAGTGAGATGGCATGGTAGCAGTGCATCACAGGTATGGTGGTACTTGCAGTGGGATGGCATGGTAGCAGTGCATCACAAGTATGGTGGTACTTGCAGTGGGATGGCATGGTAACAGTGCATCACAGGTATGGTAGTACTTGCAGTGGGATGGCATGGTGGCAGTGCATCACAGGTGTAATGGAACTTGTAGAAGCTGCTGTGTTGTACCATACAGTATGTACCATATTTCTGCTTCTATGGTGTCATTACGACAATAAACTTTTAACGCCACACACAATATCTAGAAGACTCTAAAAAATATACATTACAACATTCATATTTATCTCCGCACCCTTCATTCTTACGAACAGCACAAGCTCCGCTTGACATAGAATATTCATTAAAAATTCCCAGTAACTCCACGAACAATGTTACTTCATCTTTCTCAAGCACTTCGTATCTCACTCAAGTCCAGTCACCTTCCCAAGTCTCCATTCTTCCTCCGACACCTTCAGCGTCTTTCAGATAAATCCTCCCAAATTTAAAAACGATAGTAACTCTCATCCTTCTAAAAATTGGCCATTGTGAAGTGCATCAGTGATGCTTACGTATCTATGAAGCTCATAATTAACATTTGAAGTACGTTGAATAAACATTACGCACCTGAACAGTCAAAACGTTCACCTACACGGGAACTTCAAACTGCAGGCTGAAGGCAAGAGTACCCCCTAAATGTCAAATTTTCTTCAGATTTAGATTTTAGCTCCTATAGAAAGTGTAAAATA
>JACJUY010000168.1:300153-323989 GCA_014220935.1 Platorchestia sp. MABIK | reverse complement strand
TTATGTGAGCTCGTGTTTATTACCAAGGCTTTCTTAATTCAATGGAAACTCATTATTTAAATATTGAGAAGTCATGGAAGGATTATTTGAGTACTTTCACCTTAGATGGAAGTGTTACTTTTAGACCATTTCTTCCTATAAGGCGATCATCTTCCTATAAGGCGAGGGACAAATTAAAGAAAGAAAGAAAAATCGTTTATCTGCCAAAATGTAAATACATGAAATTTGTCACACATTAGATTTTAAAAATTTCTTGATGTAAAATTCTTTAAGTGAAAGACAACCATAAGAGGCGTATTATAGCCGTGTCGGGGGTTCATTATGTTATTGAGAAAAAGAGTTTAAATATCATCTCTTGAATATTTTACACACAAAAAGATGGCTGACAACTTATGAATAATTTAAATACTACAAGAGAATCCATCGGAACTCCTTAATTATTAGTTGAAACTAAATGAGAAAAGTTGAAAAATGCTTCACCGAAACAGACTGAAACACCGTCGTAAATGATTATTAAGAAGTGAGAAAAGGTTAACCACAAAGTAATTTATAAAAAATATCTCGCAACACGCTCATCTAGAAACGTATAAATAAACATACGTGCAAAATGATATTATAGCTTGCTCGTCGTATGAACACATATGTAATTTTTTCCTCGAATCATATGCTCAAATTGCGCTTTATTTTATGTCTGTTCTTCTGGGGTAGTGATGATCTATTTTTTAAACAGTTTACGAGTGCAATAAATTTATTTACCGGACTTTCGAGTTATTTCTGAAAAATGGTTCAGTGTTTACTGGTCGCAGAGCATTAAGTGAAACGTAATAGGCCTTGAGGTTTCGTTTTTACGCAAAAAAACATAGGTATATGTATATGCAGATATGTATTTAAATATATCACATATACATGCAGATATGCATATACTTTTAAAATTCCGCGCTCTTGAAAAACTAGTGATCAAGAGAATAAAGGATACGTGCCATCTAACTTTTAACGAAGTGTGTTTGCAAAATGACCTGCTGCCAACATACACCAATATACATATATATACATATATTTAAGTATGCGAATGTATACATATACATACACACATACACATATACACATCCACATACTTATAAACACTTATACACACATATACACGTATTGAAAATAAATATGAAATACTATATTAAAAATAATAAACAATCTTCCTCTTGCTGCATCAAAATGACAGCTGTATTGCTCAGTGTTTTCGAAGGAAATAACATAAAAAAAATAAATAAAAAGAAAAAGCGACTTTGAAAAACGTAAAAATGAACTGGCTTAGAATTTTCAAACAAAATTTTGAGGGAAATCAAGTTACAGTCTAAGAACAACAATAAAAAAGATTTCGGGTTTCGCATCCTCTCGGTATTCTCTTCAACATCATACGGACATGGGTACATGGGCTTAAGTGGAGATACTGTGATGGCCGGATATCACTTATGAGTAGCAAATATCTACAAAATTTTGACACGTAGATGTAGACTAAACAGTGGGCCAATATCCTAATTATATTTAGTGAAATTTAGAATTATTTTTGACTAAGAGTTCAGTGATAACTGGTCGCAGAGAAAGAAAGGAAGAAAGAATTATAAAACCGCTCATTTCCTCCTTAAAAAAATTGATGCATGAAATGAAATGTATTACAACACATTGGATTTTACAAATTTTCGTAATATAAAGGTCCTTAATTGATAAGTAATCCATACGTGGAGGACAATGGCCTAGTCAGGGGTTAATTATATCATTGAGAGAAAAAATACTTGTATATTCTCTGCAATATTTCGTGCAAGGTAAAATGACTGAAAACACATAAATATTACTAGTGAATGCCTTGAAAGTCCTTCACTATAGAGTAAGTAAAAAACGAAAGAAGAAACGACACGAAAACACTCCACCGAAACCGACTGAAACACTATCGTAAATGATTTCAAAGTAGTGAGACAAGGCTAACCAAAAGTAATTTATGAAAAGCACAGCACAACACTTACATTTTGAAACATTTAAACAGACATACAAAAATGAATTTCAGAGCTCGTTCATCAATACATATATAGTTTTATGTAATGGAGTTTGCTCTATCATACCTCAATGACAGAAATTAGTGCATTGCGGAGAAATGAAACATTGGCCTAAGCCCATGGCATTTATCCAGCTCTCATCTCAACGTCTATATTTGTTCCTATTGGTTTGACAAGCAAACAAGAATGCACGCAATGTCACACAAGCGTTGCTGTAGAATGTTTGGAAAGGAGGTACGGTAAGCTCGAAAAAGTGCAAAAAGTGGCAAGAAATCCTTCAAATAACCCTTCTCTATAGTGTAACTAATGCTGTTAATTCATATATTAGATACAACATGAAGCTAGAGCTACAATTCAGCTTTAGACAAGCACCACTCTCCAAGGATATTTTACATTAGTAGCACGAGCTTTGACAGCAGCCAGAGGAACGAGCAACGTAGCTAGTTCTTGATTGTTTTTTTACTTTATTCGAATGAAACAGATTTAAAAGTTTGAGCACGTAGTCAAGGCCACATCTTGAAGACCTGGTTAGTCAGTAAGCCATGATTTACTTGGAGCAGATTCTAATTAAGCTGTGTCAACGTGGAGCTGCAGATTTTTATAGCAGCGTTCTTCTGTCCTGTTTGCGTCACTCGTTCTAATTGTTTTGATCTATCCTAGAATAAGCTTTGGTATAATTAGTCAAACAAAGATGTTTTTCATGCGAAGCTTCATTACGCACCCTTGTTTCTCGTTCTAGTACATCATAGTAAGAGTTATATGAAACAGATTTTTGCAAGAAGCTGCAGAGACCGTGGTTTAGTTAAGTTTCGTACGTCGACCCTGGTCTATAGCGAAGTTTCGTTAGGCTGTTTTTCAGACGGAATTGTTCGTAGCAGGCCCATTTAAATAACTTCACTTACCACACTCTTTTTCTTATTTTTATATGGCATTACAAACGCATTTTGGAGGTACAGTACTTATGCTCTTTAACATACAGCATTAACAGTATATAGAATGAGGTAATACTCTAATTCTTGTTTAGCGATGTTTGTCACATAATAGACTAAGGCTTCACAATCAATTCCGAGAACTTGATCCACTTAGCTGTTTTTTGTTCACCATCATTCAATCCGTATTTCCAAATGGCCTATTATCCTAATAGGCATTAATGAAGCTACTGTTCCGCTTTTTATGCAACACCTATAAGTGAGATATAGTAGATATAATTCATTGGCTTGTTGAGTGCAACCGAGTAATTACTTTTGTTTCTACGTCATTCAGACCTCTTACTAAATGTCTTCCAGCACGAATTGTAAATATTATCTCTCATTTTGAGCACAAATATCTATGTGCTCTGACTAAACATCAGATTTGAACTATGTAATATATCTTTCATACCTGGGCTGCAAAACATGTTCAAATAATTACGTAACATCGTACGTAAGTCTTGAAAACATAGAACTCCTCTTTTAAAATGCGAAATTTGAAAGTGTATTTGAAATGCGCTATTGCAATGAATCGACAAATGTTAAAGCTAGGAAAGTGAGTCGTTTCAACGTCATAGTTCTGGAGTAGAGTTGGTCATTTTCCTTTAATTATTTAAAATGCACTCGCTCCTTCCTCAATATTCTAGATTTCCAGCCACGCTAACATTTGCTTTCGATGTTTTGGAAATATGATTCCACAGGAACTCCGCATTCGTTGTAGTTAAATAAAGTCTCCAATGCTCACCACTCAAATAATCCAAACATAGACTCACGTTCACTCGTCTACTAAGTGCTTACGTGTGAAAGAACAGGTACGCTTCTTTGAATGTGAAGCAACAAGCATCATCTATACGCCAAAAGCGATCGTTCAAAATGAAGTTAAAAATATTGTCCTCGCGGAAAACTGTTATCTTACCAGAACTTCCGTGCTGATTTAAGCCAGACTCGTCCAATGCGACGCTATTTCCGTCCATTGATACATGCAAAACAAACAGTTCGACTTGATGCACCCAACTGGCTAAGATTACTGCTTGTAATTTTTGAAGAAGAGAGAATTATTAGAAAATCTTCTGTTCCTATTGGTGAGTGAAAACCGAGGTGTTCTCTTTTAATTATCATTGGGCGTTTCTGCTACAGAGGTCTCAGTGGAGAAGAGTGACGTGACAAAGAACGAAAAGAAGCCCGGGGAAACATACATATCCTGTAAAAAAATTTTAAATGGCAAGTCTAAACTCTGAACCTTTTACGTTAGGTGACAGTTTCCACAAACTTCTGAACATTCCTAAATATTTTTCATGTTGTTCTCTATACTGCGAAAAACATGATATCACTACACACGCAATATTTCAAATGGTGTAAAATGTTCAATTTTTCATACGCTCACTTTCTCTTCTGACAACGGATTACTTGACTCTTCAGTTTTCCCTCGATGAAAGAGCTCGACATGTTTTTACTGCAAATAAAGTAATTAGTAATGAACGCCGTGATCTTTGCATCTAATGAATAACAGGATGCAGCAACGAGACTACAAATCAAGTGTATCCTGTATCATTCTGCGTCTGCAAATCATCAAGCACTCTGATCAACGCCATTAAGTGGGTATTCTAGAATGTGTCATTAATTTGATATCGGCCTTGTGCCTGTTGAGATTTAGGTTCTTCCACACCTGTTTTGACGTCACGCCTTGGGAAATTATACTTCATATTGTGTTGTCTCCTTCGATAAAGTACAGACTAAATACGTATACTGATTCTCTCAGATCCAATGTCAGTTTGAGGATAAATATAACCATAAAACTCCTTAAACTTCCATTTTAACGTCCAAAACACATTCTCGTAAGCCAGAATTACAAAAATGTGAACACCGTCGTTCCATTATTTGACGTGTTACCGAACATTAGTTTCATGTTGCCAAAATGAATAGAAAAACCATCGTTATAGAGAACATTTATTAAAGCAAACGTTTCGGAATAAAATTATTCCATCATCAGTGCTGAAAGAAATAAAAAGTATTTTCAGTAATGAATAAGACGCTTAAAATCTGAATAGAAATACAAAGCAAAAACTTAAAAGAATAAAAAAAATCATTTTCTAACGACTAAAGCACCATACATAAGCGAATGGGCAATACACACAGTACATACAGGCGTACACAACCATACATGCACAACACACTCACACCTACACATTTATATGTATATATATACACACACACTACATGCACACACACTAAGCACACCTCAGCATACCGCAAGTTAGGAAGTAGGGGCTACCAATAATTTTATCGTGCTGAAATCGTTATTTAGTGAAGGTTTATTCGTGAATATATAAAGAGATTATAGAATACGGAGGTCTTGTTCATTAAAGGCTTTGCATAGGATAGGAAAATTGGGAATTTTGAAAGGATGATTAGAACTGTTTTATGGTTTCTAATGGCTGACTGGGGGGCGGGGGGGGACAAGCAAATGGGCGGCCAGTAATATGAGAAAATCCTGAATGTTGGCTGCGACGGATAAATAGTTGGAGGGTAGTGCTTCCAACGTACGATTGCTTGCAGCATTCACAAACATACACATATACACAGCAACTTTTCAGCCACTCATCCTGTCGCTCTTTCCTGTTAAAAAAGACGATATCCTAAAGGTTTTCTTATAATAAACATGAACGTCAACCGCTGTAAAAAAGGTTCGTACAAGGACTAGAAATTCTCTTTGAAATGCACTGTTCAGGTAACCTATGAACGGAAGGCCAATAAATATTTTCTGTTTCGTTACCGTTAAAGATACAGGAGGGGGGGGGGGAAAATTAATTATCGAGAAATTTTCTGACTATTTGATTAACAAGATATTTTGGATAATTATTAAATTATTACGAGCAAACATTTTTTGCAGATATTCTAATTCATTGTGTAATATTTGGTACGTGCTCGAGGCGCAATGATAGGCCTTATGCAATAAAGTTTTTACACACGATTTGATATAACCTTTTTAAACACAGCTGAAATAATTTGTACAAAGAACGGTAAATGTGGGTGTTTCAATAAACTGAAGAGATGAACTTAGTATCAGACTTCTTTACCAGGACATCTAAAAAGGAATTTCAAAAAAGGATTCTAAAAAGAATTTCACCATACTTTTCACATTCCATTGTGAATTTAATGTCAATCTATTTATTCGTTTCAGACCTTAACCGTCTAATTCATGACTGAAAATACTTTTGATTTCTTCCACCACTGCATGATGATGGAATAATTTTATTCCGAAACGATTGCTTCAATAAATGTTCTCCAAAACGCTGGTTCTTCTATTCATTTTGAGAATAAGATTCCCTAAGAATCGCGCTATCCGTCCTACCATAGTTTCATGTTGAGCAGAAAGGCTAAAAGTTCAGTCAGTTATGATGTCTTTCTTATTCAAACTTGCTCGCCTGTCTGAACAAGAAAATGAACACTCAGCATCTATGTAATCAAGGTTGCCAATGTTGCTTTGCCCTCGGGATGAACTGTAACTGTACAACTTGCTATAAAACAGTGGAAGTGGTTGATGTTAGAGGAATGCATGGTTATTCTGACACCTCTGTATAATCATCACTACAAGGACGTGTATCTATTTGCTCCTCCGGCCTGCGAGGCGACCGAGGCCTATGTTCCAGTCACTTGTATGGGCGTCCGTGATGGGGGCCGCAGCTTCATTACATAGCTTCCTTATGCCCATCGCCCAGGCTAGCTGGACTATACAGCAAAGAAACCGATAAAATCTGCAGGGTCTATTGTTCAGCGTCCTACCAGTTGTATTCAAATGCCTATTGTTTCCTATAAAACATACTGAATGCTTCGTATCATCGATTTATCTCCGCAAGGAAAAAAAACAGTGTATGTGAGACACAGTCGCATGTGATCAACTAAGAGCCCCAGTCAACCACACAGAAGCCTTTTTCAACTTGAATTTCAATAAGCCTATAACGAAACATCAAATAAATGAAAGACGTTATGAAGCAAACAGAAAAAACAGAAACAGAAACTCTCTCTCTCTCTATCTGTGAACTCGAATAAAAAAAGAGAAAAAGCATCAGCGAAAGAGGGAGAAGTTCAAAAAGATCTATAAATTTCGACTGCTGTGGCAACGGAAACAGATATGTACGACTATGTATGTGCTTGTGCAACTTGCTCATAGGAAAGAGTCTGAAATTGAGCTTATAGGCTAGCTGAAGTGCGTTTGAATAAGCGATTTTTACGGTATCTTAAAGTTTCACGGTATAATCTTTCTTATCTATTCACGTTATGAGAGAGGTTCAAAAATTCTACCATCAAGTCTGGAAAAATGGAACATCCGAATATTTGCAAACCTTATTATTTCTGACACGCGTCTAAGAACATTATTTACCGTTACAAATTACTTCCTGGAATGCCAAATAAATAAGAACGTGAAACCGAATGCACTTCAAAGAGTTAACTGCCATTTATTTAGGTAATTTATTCATCAAAATATGCGAAAACTGATGAAATGTTGGTTCACTTTCTCGACAGAGCACGCAGAAAATTTCCTTTACAAAGCATTCAGTTCCCAGGTTTGACTTAATTTGGGTGATCAGCGAAAGGGATCTTTCCAAAAGTTAGTAATAATAATCATTTCATTTTCCATGCGAGTCCTCAAACGAGAGACGCTGTCCGCCTTTCCTCTACATGAACATACCGCTGTAAAGTTCCCCGTACGTCCTACAATTAACTCAGAAGATCAAAGCAGATAAGAACCAACAGTTAATTGTTACAGTAAGATCGCATGTTGATCACGTTTGCGCGCGTACATGCAGAGAATAACTGTGTCTCCTGATTAGCATGGACGATTATGTCCTCCGAGCTCGACCACCATGGAGACAACAAACGTTTTGTTAGGGTGTTCTGTGCTTTGTGAGCAGCTTAACTCTGGGCTTATTTGTGTTTTCCTGTCGTCAAGGGATGACTGAGAGCCCCGTTGCTCTGTCTTTCCGGGGAAAGCTGTATGTAAGCAGCCAACTTGCAGGTCGAAAGAAAGAGAAAATTATGTACTAGTATCAGACACAAAATTTATATGAAATAAAAGGGAAATGCGTGCGTGAACATTTATGCGTTACTGATTTATTCTAATATTTTTTGGTGTATGTCTTATTTGTGGTCTTGACTGTCCATTTCCTAGAAGAATAATTGATTGGAGAACTCTGAGCTTCTTGAACTTATTTATATTTGCTAATATATTCTTACAGTGTGCAACACGATACCGTGTATTTCTTTAAGATACACTAATACTTCGCTGAAAAGTCCATCTGTTTGATAAGTTCAAAACGATGTGGCAAAGAAGGAATGTTAAAGACACGGAGATACCATACGCCCACGTGAAATCATAATCATGGGATAGAGTGAAAATGACCTGCACATTCATTGTGAATCTTCACCATCATCGATAGAAAACCTTATACCATTTAATTTAAAGACTCAAGTGTTTGTCTTAAGTTTATTGTATTTTGCTCTTTTATCTCATTAAGTGTTCACCTGAAAATTTGTTATATGTACTTATCAACTCTTGTATCAGATTAACTTCATGTTTATTTGAATGTATAGTCATGCTAATTTTCATTTTAGGAACTACCATTCTTCTGCGACTTGAAGAAAATCTCTTTGTTACGCCGGTTTTCCCCAAACAACAAATAATATCGAGCGACGAAACGGGGGCTCGGAGTCACTTGCTTACTGTAACACGTGAGACCGCAACATCTCAGTCCACCACCGTCTTCATTTCTTGAGTACCGGGAGAAGCCGCTGGGCGGCGCATCCGAAGGCTAACACGCACGTGTCTCGCCGCCGTGCCGCTGCATGGACGCTTCTTCTGCCCTCAGCATTCCCTCATGAGCGGCGCCTCTCCTCCGCTCCACGTGCCCTCGCTGCGCAAACGCGAGTGCTCAAGTCCCGAGCACCATCTAGGATTACAGGGACGGTTGATGTAAAAGCTTTGAAAACGTGTTTTATGTAAATTACATTTTTGTCTATGGCTTTGAAAATGACATTGCCATTTCCGTAAGTTACATTCTCATCATAAATTGGAAGAGATGTCATTTGAGTCAGTTTGATGAGTTGGAGGCTCATAATGAACATGGCTTCGTGTGTTAATTAGTTATGAATTTGATTTACATACACTCCAGCATAATTCACTTCCATGCGTACGATTAATTTGGTTAAAATTGTCAGAATCTCTGCGGAATATTAGGGTTTAGGAACAGAAGTTGCATTGAAACATTTTTGTTGGCACAGACGTACGCAAAAATGTAAATCAGGGAATAATGTGAAACAAAAAACATACGCAATGGCGACACGTATCTATGCTGCGTGAAAGTCACTTACAACCTTTCTAAAAATGTGTTTGCCAATGGATAAAGCAATAATTGCGTGTGTTAAAACATGTTCAGTTTGCTGTAAATTTTGGCAGAACATAGGAAAAACAAATGCTGCTGGCGTTCAAAGAATATGGAGATTAGAAAATATCAGTCAAATCGAGAAAAATCGGGTGCCGTGGTAAACATTGTGACCGTATAGATGTCTTGAAATGTTCTAACTAGCAGCTACGTTAAAAAAGTGATGTTTGCTTAAAATTTCAAACCCATTTAGGTTTATCATTCATCCCATTTGGTTTTTCTAAAGAATTCGTTCAGAAGTCTTCAGGATGATCAACATGTTTTAATTGTACAAGCCCCTCATGGCATTGAAAACAATTTTTCATGATTTTATTTCTTATTAAGTTACTTCAATTTACTGTCTGTCTAAGCTCTACGTTTGACGGAAGAGAGAGACACGCGGACGATTTAACGGCACGTAGAACACAACTACGTGCACAACTTATGATGCACGACGCGCACAACGAAAAATTGATGATGACGTAAAATTTAAATGTTCCAGCAATTTTGGCCATGCCATGCTCTCAATAGAAACATTTTTGCACTCGAAATATTTTTACATACAAATTAAATCAGCGGTTTTCAAAGGAATAAAAAGCAAATTGTTTATGACCATCCGTACATAATATTGTAAGCTCTTTTCAACACACAGTGCTGGAGTTTTTTAAATGTCGGATTATGGCCATTTGGAGAAATTTAAAGTCATTTCTTTGAGTCGATTTTGCAATTTTTCTAAAAAATAATGGAAATTAAGACACAAAAAAAATACAACGATAAATGAAATAAACTGCGTATTATTTTACATGATGACTACTTGTTGATTAATTTTCATGTTCGTTTGAAATGCGTAAAACGAAACATGATGGAATCGCTTCTTTGTCGAGCACATGAAAAATTTTCTACCTTTATGTCAAGAAAATTCTTTTGAGAGAGCGAGACATCGGAAACTTCCGGCATTGTGATTCAATATCTTTTGTTTGACAAGATTCTTATGTCTGATTCCAAGTGCACATGACCGCTCATCCCAGCACGCTCCCCTCGGCGGCCTCACTCAGTGTAGCTTCAGTCGTCGTTGAGGGAGTGTATCCGTTGCCGCTCCTGCTCCTGCCTGCTACCTTGCTTGTTACGACGAGTCTCTTCCACCGCCCCCCACGCCCCCTGAAATGATTGCCACTGCATTTTTAATCAGTACTTTTGAAGAAAATTGGGAGTGTCTGAGATAAAATTTATTAGTCCCTCGTGACTTCACTTGTTAACCTTCTTTTAAAAATTTCTTTAAAGGCAGTATGTGTCGTATAAATGGAACTATTAGGTGAAATCCCTAGTCCCGGAAAGACGGGCATAGTGTTACTCGAAAAAAACTTTCGGCATCAAAGATGCAATCTTAGAGTGGCGCGAAGTGCTGTACCGGCACCAGATTACAGTAGGCTTAGTAATATTTTTGGAGCTAACCGGTGGTTCAGACGGACAGTAGATGCAAAGCTGTTGTCTCTGGAAATTTTCAGTTTATTATTTCAAGTCAGGACTTTCAGAAAAGTTGAAACGCCTTCGTTCACCATCGTGCCTGTCTTACGCTGCGTTGATCGGAGACCGGTGGAAAGTCTTACAGGAAATTATTCTTTACAATTGAATGCAGTTGTTTTCAAGTACGGGCGAAAGAGGAAAAGACGAGAAATATTTGGCAGAATTCGACATGATAAGTGTGCTTGTGAGGGGATAGTGAACCGCCAGCGAGGTCGCAGATAACACCGTCGTCTGCTGGCGATGGCACTAATCCTGATCACCCTCCTGGAAATGCTCGGCAGCCCTCTCTTTAACCTAAAATGTGTTCGTCTTAAATGAAATTGGCAAAAAAATTTGACGAAAACTCAATTTATTAATGTCCAATCGGTGAAAAATTGTCTCAGAAGTTAGTGACCCAAAAGTTAATCACAAATTTTTTCGATGGCTCCACAAAATCGAGACGACACGGACAATCCGTTTACTTGTGGGAGGGATGAATCAAGGCACATGGGAAACGACCATAATCAGTCTCTCGATTTGAGATGCACCAATGTGTTTAGCAGTCAAGACAACTCAACAAATGCCTCTCCAACCGACAATGAAAGGACACTTCGATGGAATTTGCTGCTCAACGAGCATCTCAAACTAGGTGAGAATTTGAGCTTCTTGGGTGTAATTTGTTATAATTTGTTCGGTTTGGACGACCTGCCCTAAGTTAGAGGTTGACCTTGAGCATGTTTGTTTTGCAAAAAATCTTTGAAACGTTTTTGTCGGGTGAGAAAGAGGTCCCAAACTTCAGTTAAGGATGGGTGTTTTTTATTTCCAATCGGTAGCAGCCCGTGTTTCAGAATTTTTTTTTCAATTGTACGTTTTCAAAATCAGCACTAGCACCAGAGTACAGTAGGCGGATTTCATATTACACCACATTACATATCCTTGCTGACCGAGTTATCACACTATTGTTAGCATGGAAACTTTGAAAGAAAGGGTGAAGAATAAATGTAAATTAAGGGACGAACCCGTCCAACTTTGGACTTGAATGTAAGGAACTCAGAAGTACAGGTGAGTAAGAGTTGCTACGAAATTTTAGCTTTCTTTATTTAACTGTTTAGAAAGTGCTACCTTAGTAAGCTACCTGTTCGACCATGTACATGAACGATTTACTTTGGAAGTACTTTGGAAATATTTGTTCGTAAGAAAACTCTTGTAACCATATACATCAATTTCTTGGTAAATTTAATGAACACTGATAATTATCACATCAATGTTTGTTATAAACCAATAACTAAATTTATGCGTTTAGCCGTTGTTAACGCTTTTTTTTGTCCACGCTTGAAAAGCTCAGCGCTCAGATTTTGGCCTGTGCACAATCGCCTCAGATGTGTTGAATTATTTATTATTAATTGTGTTAATCAATTGTATTGAATTTTTTGCATGTGTCTCAAAATTTATGGCTTGCTATTGGGATGCTAATGAGTACTATGAGGCGCTCTTTTCCCTTTGTTTATTAGGTGAAATACTTGAAAGAACAAACGACAATATAACTAATTTACGTAAATTCAGTTATTGTGGAAGCTGCATTGACTAACTAAACCGTAGTTTACGTCGCTCTAATTGAAGTAACTCATTAAACATTTTACAGTTTTTGTATTTTTGATGTAGAAATTAAATTTCAACTTTTCCAGTGCTGTTTTTTTTACGTCAGAAATATAAGTAACTGAAAGCATTTATTTCAGCTGGTAGAGAAGCGACTGGCACCTGTTGAATTTGCCTAAAGTTATTGGCGATTAAAATGAAAATGTGTCGAGGACCCCCTTATTTCCATGGGTGGGACAATTGAAAACCGGCTCTTGAACTGGAGTGGATTTTATAGCTAAATAAGTGAGTTCTTTTCAATATTGTGGATACGACTGAGCAAGTACTTTTTAGTTTTGTGGATATGGCAATGTAAGTACTTTTTGATATTCTGGAGACTACTTTTCCAAGGCCTTCTTTGTCACATTTTCACCATATTCCTGTGTTACCAGTGTTTATGAGTCTTTTAAAACATGGAGTAAAATGTGGAAAAGAATAAATTTTTTACACATTTTCTATTGTTAATTTGGCCATCGAAGTGGCTATTGTCTACTTCTTACGGCTCGTCTATTAGTTTAAGACCATTATAGTAAGAAATATTCAAAATCCATTTGGTAGTGATGCATATTGTGTTTGCGCTCTGTTGGAAATGAATGTTTCTTCTTTCTTTTCCGCGAAGGGTTTGCAATTTTTCGTCATTATTGCGAATGACACCAAATGAAATGTGCAAAAAAGTCGCATTCTATTGTTTGGAGGGCATTTTTTTAATAATTTTAGTATTTACTGGAGAAATTCAGTTGAAAGACAAGACGGAGAACATTCCGATAGCATATCTCTTATCGTTTTAGATATCTTTCGGTTTTCAATGAAAAATAGTTAAATAGTTTGGACTATATTTGGCCTGTTCATTTTAATCTTGAACGGCCGGCGCACACATATGTGTTTGAAAATAATATTGAAGTGCTTCTAAAGAATTATTTTCATCATATTATCAAATCTTCAATTTAGCTGCTCTAAACTATGCCAATATTAAGTGCTTAAAATAGGCTGTATTTTAACAAAATACAAAAAGTTTTGAGATAACCGAAAGGAATTTACTAAATTATGGTGCAGTTTTATAGGTCACACGACATTTTCATAGTTTTGCCCTCATAAAGCATTTTTCATTACGGTTGGATACAGGAACCACCACAGGTGGCGTTAAGCAGAATGAAGCCATCCACTTTAAGTTCTAGTTGTAACAAACTTCAATTTACATGAAATACAAGGTTTTAGTTCTTTTATGATGAGGTTAACCATTGAATGCAAATATTGTGTTGTCAGCGAATTCTGTAACCATGGAGTTAGAGGCCGACGGATTTTTTTCACCATGAATTAGAATGTAACTGAACAGGATTGGTCGCATGGAGTGGTGTCCCTATGCGCTAGACCACAAGACGCAGTCTGCCGGCTCTCAAACTCGAATGCGTAACGCAAGCGAAGAATGTGTCTGGAGAAAATAAGCGAACCCCGGCGAGCGTCGAGAAAGAGGTAAAGAAACTCGAAATTGAGTGAGCACTAACTGCTCACACACAGGAGAATGAGACTGTCAAGTTGATCACGTGGAGTGATGAAATCTTTGCAAGAGGCGAGTTTTCGGTGGCCGAGTGCCGCCCGCCTCGCGTCTGTGAGGTCATTGACCCTCCACGGGCGAGACTCCGAGGCCATCGACCGCGAGCGCGGCGCTAGCTGCTGCTGCCAGAGGGATACAATCACTTCTTTCCTTCTCCTAACTTCCTGGAAGCTTCCAGAAGCGACTGCCACTCAAAATGGAGCCATTTCAATGCTTTACAAAGAAGGTTTAGTAAATTGTTTCCAATAGTTCAGCGAATAGAAGTGTGCTTTTCTCACTTCGGATAGCATGGAAAAACAAATTCTTTGAAACATTTAGTGGATTTTTCTATATCCCTAATGTGAATGGAATGTTTTCCTTGGTGTCAAAAATGGTGATTGCGATGCATTTTTTTGTTGAAAAATTGCTGCCTATTTGTATCGCGGAATTAATTTTTCTTAATATTGATCTGAACAGTCAATTTTGCTTTAATAATTCTAATTAATTTTTGTGTGATTTCATTTTTGAAGTGTCAATAGTGAATTATTATTATACGAGGAGTAAAAACTATCCGAAGCTTTTTTAGCAACTCGAAACCTATGTTAATATTGATTTACCACCTATAACAATCAGTCTGCTGAACATAGTTATTTTAGTTAACTTTTCAACACAAAAATGCGATAATTAATTCTCAAGCGAATAAAATGACCAAAAATTGAATTTTCAAAGCAAATTTTCATGACTCCCGAGTAAAATCAATTCAAGAGCATTTCTCGGGCATGACGTTACTTGCAGACGTTGAACCCTATTGTTTCTTTGCAGGTGCTCTTCTTCTTTGAGATAAGATAGGAGCCTCCTCCACGAACACTGACCTAGTCGATCGGATGATGCTCTAACTTTGGCGAGAATGTTCGAGCTCCTGAGCATTTAGCTGATACGAATTGAGATTTATTCGAACTTTTAAGAGTTTATGAGCCAAAAAAAAGGGTTTTGTGCTTTTGAAGGAATGAACTAGCTATGGCTCAACTAATAATTTGCTGGCTGGATAAGGAACTTATTTTCTTTAAAATTATTATTGCTTGGAAAAACTTATTTTTGATGTTACAAATCAGCTCCCCTGAAAAGTGACGGCTTATTTTCGAAACACAGATCATAAACTTTTAGCACTGCGAAAATATTTTCTACACAAATATCAAATACTGTTTTTCAAACAATGACATAAATATGGTATATTCGATAAATGGGTGTAGAATAATCTCCTACTTCTACTCGTGTTTATAAATTTTACATGCAATGCTGTAAAGCATGATCGCTGTGTGCAAAATATCAGTGCCAAAAAGTTGTGAGGTATGAAATCAAAAAATTCATCGTAGAAAGGAAAGATGTTTCAATACACTCAGTTTTAGAAACGAATTTAGGAAGGTGCTCAACGTTGGTGTAATTCAGTTTGCGAATGTGCCGGTTATGGGAGAAGCACAACAGTTGTATCTTGACGTTCACCAGTCGCTCGCTGAGAAAACAAGATTAAGGGTAATTGACTTCGATCCAACACTCGGTTCAGCTCTAGCTCGATATCAAGTTTATGTAAAATGTGGATGACATCCAGCATTTTCGAAGAATTTCCGAATGCAGGCTGTTATTTTTCATGTATTCTTCAAAACTTGAGTCAAGGTAATCTAAAGTTGCGATTAGATTTTTCAGTGAGTTAGGTTACAGATTAGCTTCTAAAAAATTCACTTTTTTTCCACTGTAACCTATGAGTGCTGATCTACACACATGGTTTTTAAAATGCTAACTGCTATTATTCGGTGTTAACTGAACGTGACGAGCATGGGAAAGTGAAAGCAACTGGATTGCAATAATTTCATCAGAAATAGGGGCGTAGCGAAGCTAATTCTGAAGCCGACACTAATATACATCCTTCGAGAACAATCAGCATCGAAGCCATAAAAACTGCTGCTTATTCTTTTTAAACCATCAAAAGGTCCAAAACTGGAAGGAATGAATTCCAAAAGTTTTTCAAAACATAAATCACCAAAAAGACAGAACATAGTCAGCTTCATTTTAATCCATTCCTTTCCTAGCCTTTTCCAATATTCATGTTATCGCTAATAAGGAAAAAATAAAGCGCCGCGTACTTGTAGGCTCAAAATAAAGTAATGAGACTCAATCTAAAATAACTTACTGGGTAAAATGTTCAAGCAAGGGGAAGAATATGCACCTGCCAAATCATAACGGGAGTTATACGTGTTTTTGAAAGACTTGGACCTAGAACAGAGACGGAGGCGACTCTAGCGAAGATCATCATCTCTATCAATCAATAGGTACATAAAATTAACAGCTACCCGCATTGCACTTCAATACCAGCCACGTGCTCTCGACATGACTATATGTCTTCAGAAACTAAATAAAGGCTGGTGGCGAAGAGTGAGTTTCACAATCACTAGGGCTATAACCTCATTGCAATTCATGCATGCTTTCTGATAGGAAATTTTTATCTTCCTGTATCTGTCGAGGGAAAAGAAGACGAAGTCACGCGTAGGGAATGTACTCAGGTACCTGGTAAATGTAAACAGTCTCGAGTACTGACTGTGTCCGACACAGTTTGCTCTCCAATTCAACATCCTCGAGGTATTAGCGGTAATTCCATGTTGAACTTCGAGAAAACAATGAATAGAAATCGTGCTCAGAAAATAAGATACAGCAAGGCAATTCAATTTCAACTATTTGAATAGCGAAAAATGGAAGAGTAAACTTCCAATACAATACTCAAGTAAATTCTCGCAAAATGATAATGATAACAAAAATTTTGAGCATAAACTTTAAGTCCCTAGCGGGCAATAACATTCACCTAAGCGAACTCGAAAATTCTGATGGCGACCTTCATAAGAATGCTAGAGCACAAAATTTTTGCTCGGAAGACATTGACACAAAACTCCATCAGCTTGAGTTTGGTGTCTCAGTAATTGAGGTTCGAGAAGTGTTTATTGTGAACCGCATTTTTTATATTTCCGAAAGTAGTCATAAAATTATAAATTTATGTTCATCAGAAAATCCACGTTGGAAATCTTCTTTTTTAGAAGAAAACAAAGCGAAGGCTCCTAAATAAATCACTTTCACAGAATTGTACCGTAACCAAAATTCTATTCACAGCATGAATCCAAATTTCTTGAATTGGGAAACAGACAGAACTTTGACTAAATTGGAAAATGTAATCACGCTTAACAAACTTATGGTAACTTTAGTTCCGCTCTCATTTCCCTCACATGACGAACGTCTCACTGTATTTTGTTAAACAGGAATGAATTCGGGTGTGAACAAAATGAATACCCATAAAACATTCTATCAACTTTCATGATTAAACAGTACAAGGCTTCCTTACAGCAGCCGCTTTTGAGTGCCATTTAAACTAAATTTGAACCAATGCCACAAACTCCAGCGAAGATGAATTTCTTTCATTGTAGATATCTAAGCCGATCTTGTAGCTACGGTCAAATTCCCTCCTGTCTTCAAATTCTTTTCAGGTTTATTAATTTTCTCAAAAGACGACCACAAATCGACATCGACCTTGCACTAATCCTCTTCGAATTAAAATTTTTCTCATTTTTTTTCACTTTCACGGTGAGCCCCCCATGCTCTTTGCTCTCTTTCAGAGTTAGCGCACTATTGTTTATGCTGTTGAGTCATCGTTCAGCTATGCATTGTACAGATTCGCGCGCTATGTTCAGCGGCAATAATAATTGCGCCTGCAACGAAGAGTGGAAATAGTAAGTGAAGAAATTTAGCCTCACAGCATATCTTTTTCAACGGATGACTGATGAATGAAACCTGTAGACCCTTTTTTCCTAATACTTGTCATAAAAGCCAAGATACTTGCTACGATTTATTCATCAGTTTAGTAGATGCCCATTGATTTTTGAGCGCTAAATCATGCTTCCAGAATTTTATAACTAAGTTTCGACAAGAAGTCGTCATAAAGACGTTAAGAGTTTCCGTCATTTCTTAAGAGAAATCAGAAAAATTAGCACTGCATAAATTTGTGCATAATTTTACTCACTCTAATTCAAGCGGATAAAAACAAAAGTTAGAATAAAATGAGGTTGCTAAATTATTAATGTGCGTCATTATGCGAGGAATACTGCATTCAACTCGCAGCTTGACTGGTCCAATGCAGGTATAGAAGTGTTAGCTCCAGCCGGGTCAAGGCGAGAACGCTGTTCGTTTCGTTGTATAAATAGGTCCAAGACTTGGGTTTGGCTCTCCGGAACTACATCGTCGGTTGATCACTTGTACTTTTTCTCTTCATAAAAAGTTTGACTACAAAAAAGTTACAGTTGACTGCACTTTATACGTATGTGGTGGTACTTTGTTTTAAAGTGCTGCGTACATCATACCAGTGAAGGATGTGCACAATGTTTGTTGTAATGACTGCGTTCAAAGTTCCACAGGTGCGCTCGAGTGATTAAAGAGGTGATTGTTATACGTGATGAAACATTATAATCACTCGTAAACACAGCGCTAAACTTGAAGGAAGATTATAGAGCTTTAGTATTTTTTACAAGTAAAATAATCTTTCATTCATGTGCAAACAAGAATCAAGTATCAATTATGATACATAAATTTTTTCATCAGAAAACTATTTTCAGAACTCTTTCGTATTGAGCAGCTTTACCATGATATAATAAATAAATAAAAGAGTTGTTAACTGTTACATTTTACTAGCACTTCATATTTTTACGAATATACATACCGTTGTCTATCGTATGTATACGTCATGAGCTCCTGGAAGGCTCTGAAGCGTACAACAAACATAATTCTTAGAAATTCTCATACATTTTGTAAGAAGTTCTCGAGTAGAACGGCATAAAAGTTTTTGTTCTAAAATTATAGTTCGGCGTCAATCCAGGGATTTTGGTTTAATGTTCTTAATTCTTTTCATTGCTTGGGTCAATGTGTAACATTTTCTTGATATTATCTTAAGCTCGAAGTAACGTTGTTTTTCTTATGCCCATTTGACCTTTTTTATCAATTCTGCAACCCCTCCTACGTTGATGGGGATCATCTTAGGTTGGACGCTGAAAAGAAGCTTGCGCATCCGAATTCTTTATAATGCCCTGAATCACACTGCAAAAATTCTTCATTAGAGTTAATTCCAAGCTTAAAGTGTCATTACGAATTATGACCATTTAAAATCGTCCTGATATTTCATGAAACACGACTCGTGAATTTTTCGGATTCCACAAATGTTTTATCGTCCTTTTCCTCGTGCAAATAAAATCTTAATAGCGGATTGAATTTTAGGCAAAGTAACCATAACGTGTAAAAATGAATTACAAGGCTGATTAGCAGACCTTTTAACATTGATTTAAACTTTTTTAATATGTAAAATTTGATGAACTAAATCATCCATATTTTTCATTAGAAGCTGAAATACACCCACCCCTTTTCTATTTTCCGTCGTTAAAACTCTTTTTCATGACTGAGTGTTGGAACTTAGCTCAAAGTGAAGGAAATTATTTGTGCAGACGACTTGTTTGAGTAAGAATCCCCTCCAGACGAAGAATTACTTCTAAAATTAGGCCAAATATTTTAGAGCATTTTTATCTTAAAAAATTAAATTAATAATTAATGAACATAGGACATCAAGAGAACAATTTCACTTAATTTCAGAGCGAGGACTGAACTAAAAAGGTAAACCAATCAGCTGACGAGTTAGAAAGGACCTTACTTTATTTTACGAGGCGATTTTTTTTGTCGAGCCCCTAATTTGCTTTTGACTCTTCATTGACGAGAAACAGATGTTTAAATAGAGAATATTTCATCAATGTTTTGACAGAGACGTTTGTAGATGTTTTTAAATAATATAATCCAGGGAGACAATCACCTGTTCTTCAAATTGGAAAACTTGATTCGTTTTTAAGCCCAACGTAATTAATTGAAATCTTAAACAACAATATGTTCATTCATTATCTACATATCTTCGTGGTGGTCGTGTTCAATTAGCTATTGCATTTCAGTCATTCTCCATATGAAGCGTAATCTAACCCGTAAATTTTCAAGCCAACTCTTTTCTCCGTCTTCTATTCGAGTATTGAGAACTCCAAAACAACACTCAAATCTTGAATCCTTTTCCCAGTTATAAGAGTGCTGATAAATCCATGCTGAAATATACACGTCCTACCTTACCAAAGTTTTCTACCAGAGCATCTTCCAATTGTTCTTTAGTAATTCATCAAAAAAAAGGGTGTAATGATAGTATTTCGTGGAAGTGAATGAGGAGTAAACTTTGATAGATACAACACAGCTCAAGAATGGACAGGAAGTTCTAGAATGCCATGAGCCTTGGTGGAAGTGGACCAGAAAGAAGGAGTGTGAACAGCAGAATATTGAGGTCATGCGTCCTCCCATCAGCCACTCTCACTGGTCCGGGCAATAACCTCCGAGGGCTCCAGGGTCGCGCTGTGCGGAGGAGCGCTTGCGTTGCCTTGCTTGAAAAAGAGAGATCGTCAGGGATGAGCCATACCCACTCAAGGTTGGATTTCAGGAAAAGAGGGAACATCTCATGGAGCAGAATCTGAGAGACTCTGGCACAGTTTGGTAAAAAATTTTTCTCGTTCAAGTCACCTTAAGCTTACATTTCGGGAAAAGAGGGAAAATATTGGAGTAAAATCTGACTTTAGCACAGTTTAGATAACATTTACGCTCGTTGAAGTCATTTGCTCTTATGAGCAAATGAATCAGGTTAAATGAATTGTCAGGTTAAATGAATTGAACTTTCTCAGAGCTTTGCGTTGATTTGTCAACCATTCAACTAAATAGTTGGATTCTAGCCACGCCTTCATCTATTGGACTACGTGAGCTCACTACTCGTTGCATGTTGCACACTGCACTGGAGTATCTACCCTTACAAGCTACCGTTTATTAAAAAAATTTGCTAGGTTATTCCATGATACAGAGAGTCAATCGAGTTCTATTCTCGTGTGTTTTTCTTTCAGTTATCCTGCTTTCATTAAACTGGCATGAATGAAAAAAATAACGCCCTAACCCAGAGATGAATCAAGCTTCGTCCAGACTTCGGAAAAGAACGTCACTCTTTATTTCGTTAAAGCGACGCTTTGCAGGAGTAGCAAACAAAAAAACTCCCCCAGGACGTTTCAAAATTGCGTCACTGAGATGGTCAAAAATATTAGCACCGCTTCATTTTGTTCTAAACGTCATCTAACCCTTAAAATATCTTTGCGTGGATAATATCAAGAGTATATAATGTTCAACTGTATTTTTGAAAACGCTGAAAACATTTCAGAATTGCTTATTTAATTTTGTATGTCCATATTCTACAAAGTGATACGTTATTGCATTAGAAATTATCCAAATCATGGGTTATTTTGCTTTTGAATGCAGTTTCTAAACATAAATATCAATTTATGCTAAAATTTTGAATAGATGTCAATTCTTAGAAATATCCCTCATCAACAAGAGTTCCTCGACCGTGAAGGCTACTATTGCCGAACATTTGTATGGTATTTGTCTCGTTGTTAATACGTAAATGTAATTTAACACACTCAAAATCAAAACTGTTCCAGTATACTGTGTATTATGTTCTTTAATGAGGGTTTGAAATGTTATGAAAGATGACAACCATTACTGCTGTCAAAACTTTATTGTTTACAGATATTTGAGGACTTCGTGGCAAAAATAATATTTATGTCGTTATGGTCGTCAGATGTACACACCTGAATCAACCTAGACGACAGCGCTAAATAGCTGAGTAGCGACGCTTGATGAAAAATATCCACTAAGTTTGAGTCCACGTTTGCAACGAGAAATTAGAAGGGGAAAAATTGCGAAGGTGTTGTGTGAAATGTATATTAGTACATCATGTTACTAGTATGACTTCTAAATAACACACACAATTCTTCAGCTCTTAACTATGTCAAACCATCTTAATAACATACAATTTTATTCTATATGGGCTTGTACAACTCTAATTTTTCTAGGCATCCCTTTTATACTAAGCGGAAGTTTCTTGAAGATCTCACACTGTCGTGTTTTTTACTGTTTCTGTTCATGATAAATTAGTCCAAGTATTCATAATGCTGCAACTCTTCAGCGTTGACTTTGTTTGTCAGCTTCTGGTGCTGCTACTCAAGCATGCAATATTCTAAGAAAGTTACACATGCTCTCATTTCCTACATATTCTTGAAGAGGTACTTCTTGCCACAATTTCCAGACAGATGAATGGCATTATAAGAGTGAATTCCTACAAATCAGTGTGATTGTACAGCTCGAGTTACCGTTATCAAAAGTAATTATTTCAAAGTAGAATAGTAGCATGGTTTTTCAAATTTTATCATGTTAGAATTTGCTAAGCGCTCAGATATTCACCGGCATTTGAGCATTGGTGATGTAGCCGATGGTAGACGGGGTGCATCATGGCAGTCAGACGAGGTGAATAAACTTCTATCGAGATCAGGGACAGCGGCAGCGGCTGCAGTTGCTTCACACACTTGGCACTCCGTCCTACCTAAAGTGTTAACTTGCATTGCGTTTTATAAGTCGATTTTCATCTACAGGTTTAGGCTATTTTGGTCTGAACACGTGTTCATTCAAGAGCTGAAACTACGTATTTCGAATTCGTTAAATTTTTTTGTGAATGTTTGTAATTCAAAATCAAGCTTAACATGAATCTAAATTGCGATGGTTGATTTGTAAAAGAGGCTGTAACTCTAAGTGAGAATGATTTGCAGCTAAAATTTAGAAATGGCTTGATTTACTTATCTATACTTGAGACTTTATGGTCAATCGATCGCACCTAATATGAAACTTAATCAGCTGTACGCCACTCAAGCACTCAAACACATTTGCTCACGTCGTCTACCGACGAAACCTGAGCGAGCTAAGGCTGTTTACTATTCGAGAGAAGCCTAGCAAGAGTTAGTCGTTGAATTTCACTTAGGATCGTAGCACGGAAATAGCGCGTATGCGCCTTCACTGCTTGCAACTTTCGCTTTCTAGGACCCCATGACGCATGCGCTCTGGCTGGTGGAGGCTACAAACAACTACGTGATTAATGTTACTGAAACTTGAATCGCTGTTACAAGCATTAATTGATGATGTAATAAAAGATTGATGTTGTAAACATAGGTTTTTTAATACAGTAATTATATGAGACAACTACAGACACCTGAGAAGTTTGAAAAGTTTGTACATTACATTTAAATCGCTCAAGTTTTCTTTTCTAAAAAATTACTCTGTGGTCTGAAAGAATAGCAATTCTTTTTCTTGATTTTATTTGATTGAGTTCACATAGCTTCACAGCAACTAAGAACAAGATGGTCGTTATCTATTTTTGAATGCCATTTCCCTGTTCAGAATTAATTTTGTCAGGAAGCCTATTTTTCGGTGTATCTCAAGTATCGCATCTCTCATGTATCGTGAAGTGCTTGTTATCACCTGTATCTATCGGAGCTCGTTAATTTGCATAACGATAAAGGCATGAAAACTAGCAGCAGCATTTGAGGCACGCGATGTGCAGTGCGCAAAGCAAGCGAACAGCACCAGCTCAAAGCTGCAGTAGCAGCAGCTGCAGCTCTGTATGTGTGTCGCCGACCGATGTTGACCCCTGCCCAGCTGACCTTGTGCAACCGCCGCTGCTGCTGTGTAGCCGAAGCAGCTTCTCTTGTACAGGTATTACGGAATTACTTAGTGCTCCTGGTGAGCAAGTGCTCTCGCTGA
>JACJUY010000168.1:209615-273012 GCA_014220935.1 Platorchestia sp. MABIK | reverse complement strand
ATGGCAAAATATGGTACTTGTTAGTGTACTTCACATGGTTTGGCATCGTTCTTTGGATTGAAAAATACGAGAGTGTCAAGAAACATATGAGTTAGCGTATGATAAGCTGTCAAATTGAATTGTAGATCAGCAAAATGATTCGCATGTAAAGAGGATGTTAATGAGCTTGCTCTTGCTGAAAAGCAAAAATCACTGGTGGGAAAGAGAGTGCTAAAGGTAGGTCAAAACATGGATGAGTAGATAAAGCTACATATGCGTGGACTGACTGGGAGAGATAAGATAAAACATGATATTTTGGCCTTCAGACTGTGAACATGGACAAATGTACATGTATCAATCATTAATAAATGTCAGAATTAGCTTCAATTGGAGGCTGAATCTGGATCTTGCTGTTACTTTAGGATATAATGGTCTCCAAAAACTAATATTACAAGCAACACCAGGTGAGGAACTGAACAAGCCCTTTATATCTGAGTGAAAAGTGAATTGAACAATTAAATGTGCGGTGCGGTAGAAATGATTTCTTCCACTATGCGCTTGTGCATCTCTTGGTAAATTTACAAACTTATTTGAACAAATCAAACACAGCATATTGGCTCGTAATAATTCATATCTCTTATTTCTTGGCTATTCTCACATTCACTTTACTTAGCAACTGCAAGCGCAGCAAATGTAAAATGCTTATCCGCTTACCACTCCTTCTCTTCGTCTGCTTGCTGAGTGCCGAGGAGAGCGAAGACGCTCGTAAATCTCCCAGTCCTGCTCTCTGCGCTCCTTTTCTTAGTCGTGTATGTTTTCTAGGTATGTTGTTCCATTTCCTCTTTTGCGAGGTGTATCACAGGGATTTTGAACGGTATTACTTGACATTACTTTAGGAAAGATAATATTCTACTATGTTTCCATTTGGGTTTCAGATCATTTCACAGAAACTGCTCTTGATATCCCTTTGCAATATTTGTTTGTGCGCTTACCATCACATTTGACTGTTAAAACTATGTTTCTCTAAGCTAAAAGTCACAATGAACATCATCATTAACTACCAAATGAATAAAGATGCCACCATGGGTCAAAGCGCACGAAAAGCACAGTGCTTTTATGGTGAGGAAATTTTTATTTTTGAATTGTCAAAGTTCTTTGCGGTATTAAAAATTTTCTATCTTTAATGCACTCATTTCTATTACTTATTTCTTAGCAGAGATCGTGATCGTTATTGTCCTTAATGCTGTACCATTCGTTCATTTTCCACACCAGAGTTGTGTTCCGTTTGTTTTCGAGTGATGTTAACAAGTGGTTGTCGCATGGAACTGTTTTCGTTCGTTGTGTTTGCTCACCTCTTCACTTGGTCTGATCAATACTCTCATACACCGCCCTCGGTGCCAACGTTTAAACTGAGTGCGAGTAGAGGAATATCAGAAGCAATGGTCTGTGCGGAACTTCTGTTTCATAAGATCATTTCCTTTTCAACATTCCTTTAAAAATTTATTCTATGACAGCTGCTTTTAGCTCTCTTCTTCTCTTTACCTCTCGCAAATTGTCCCCTGTTAGGCCCCCTCAGGGCCACCGTCCCTCCTAGTGTCAGACATCAAGAGTGGTCTTTTCAAGCTCTCCTCCACCTTCCCCTTCTACAGCCAGACTGAGGGGGGATTTCTCGGGGGACAAGCTGAGGGGGCTGTCTGGGCTGAGGGGCTGCTCAAATTTCAGTACTTGGTCGGAATGTTAATTGTTTTCTGAATAGATTTGTGTCCTTTGGTTCAGTAATTTTTTTTATTCATTGCTATGTCTGAAGTAGAGTAATGTGAGTATCAGCATTATTAATACTTCACGAGGGCATGTTTGAATTATTTTGGTAATGAAATTTTCCTCTGAATTTGAAATATGAAATAAAACTCACATCTACAAAGTGCCGTTTTAAAACTTCTCTCATTAGACTTAGTCGACATGTTGTATAAGCATATTATGTGCAAGACTTGGAGTAAAAAGACAAGATTAAACAATGTTAATTTTGTTTGAAAATGACCTGCCTATCCTATAGTTTTACTCATTCAGGACTGTGGCCCAATTGACCGTAAGTTACGGCTCGATGCGCCTGTCAATATCGCCTGACAACATTTCTTATCATCTAGCGTGGCAGCGAAATCGTTGCCAAGCACATCAACTTCGGCACCAAAACACACTACATAAATAGCAAACAAAAGACTTGAATTTATGCATGAGATTGTGTAATATTCCCTAATTGATAGAAGAGTTGGCTTGAATGCATTGCATTTTGATGTTTTTGAAAAAACTCGAATGAGAGCAGTAAAACTGATAAACGTGGCATTAGCATTGCTACCGGTACCATTGCAATTCTATTTACCTAACTGTAGTTCCTGAAAAGTTTTATGAAATTTTGTCACGTCAGTTATGTTGCACAGAAGAGAAAAAACGTGGGCCAGCCTCACGTGAACGACTGTTCAGAAAATTATTACAATTCTAAAGATTTATAAAATCGTTACTGAGTTCTCAACACATTATTTCCACTTTTCAGGGCCAATAACATAAAAAGTCTATGACTAAAACTTATTTATTCGTTCATCTAGCGAATTAATTTTATTTTAAAAAGAAATGCACTGCACTTTCGATACTTGCAAGCTAGAGTTATGTACATTTCATCCGTTGAATTTCTCTCCAATAAGAGAAGCTAAATGGTGAAAAAAGCCCCCCCAAGCAGTGATGCAATTCTAATATATTACGTAAGTATCGATCAAGCAGGAAGCGATGTGGTAAGATAGAGAACTTATATCATCTTTTCATAACTATTAGCGATCAGATAATGCGCTATTATATTATCATAATGTAGCATTGAGGAAAACCTAAGGGACATGAGAGGCCAAGAAGCCATCGTTGTTCTCGAGGGAACGAAAAGAGAGTGAGTGAGAGGGAGAGCGTCCTTATTGAGGCAAGGGACGTGGGTTTAGTGTGGCAGTGGAGATGTAGGTGAGGGTTAGCCAGATCTAGAGCAGCCTACCTCGCTCTCTCCCTCCGGCCTCTTTTTCCGGCCGACTTGGACTTCGTCGATTCTACGAGAAGCTATTTTAAGTTTCTCTTTACCGAGCCACTTAACTTCTGAATCAAACTCGGCAGTGCATGCAGGTTTTGCAGGGGGGTTGTATTTATTTCTTCAACGCCACATTCAATTTGAGAGTAGAAATGATGTCAAATTGCGCACCTGAAGTTACGTTTGATTGCGTAAGCTTGTCTAGAAATAATAACGTACGTGGGAAGGCGGGTGAGGACCTATAGTATAAATAGATGTAGGATATTCCTAGCCTGCACAGAGAAGCATAATAAGTCAGGGACGATTTTCGTGAAAACGAATCGTTCAACGGCAGTAAAAGTAAGCTCCTTAACTTGGTGTAAAACTATGTAAATCAGTGATACAAATTGATGTGAACAATTTAAAAATGTATTAGCGCTATCGAACCGTTGAAATGTGAGGACTTAACGCTTTTCATCCGAATCACCACTGTTGCAAGAAGGTACAGTTAGGGATATTTGTAACATTCTGAACTCATTCATTTTAAAATTTATATTGGAATTGTGTACAAAACTTATTAAGTAACAGAAAGTTGAATCAGTAAAAGAATGAAATTTGCAATCGATATGGCAGTGCTGGTGTAGGCCTGAGGCAAGGCAAAAGCTGCGAGGGAGTGTCACTACGGTTTGATCTGAAGGTCCTTCGCCGAGCAGAGTGAGGGGAACTCGGAACGAGAGGGAGAGAGTTTGAGGGCAGTGTTACGCCAACGTCCTCTGTGACCCTAGAAACGTTCGAAAGAGAGAATACCTCATGTACGGGAATTTTAGGGTCCAAGCCAACATTTGGAAGACGGCACGTTTGACCTTTTCTATTTTTCAAAGGTTAGTTGACGTTGCTGTTTTATAAGGTGACGAAAGCAATTATCCATCGAAATCTCCATTTCAGACGAAAAATATCTTGTGTAGCTGTATGGAGAGAAAGAGCGGCTGGGACAAAATGAGAGGCGGCTGAAGAGTAGCTCGTAGGATTCTTGTTGCCAAGTAAACGCCTCTCGCTACTGCGACGATTGTGGAAGGTCATGAGGTACGTAGTTCCTAAGAAACCTGTTGCCAAGAGAACTACCTTCACTGCAACCTGAACTGGAACTCAGAAAATGCGTTATGCTTTGAAGTCTTCATGAAGACCTGAAGTTATAGTAGAAGTTGTCGACTCTAAGACCGAAAAAGGAAGTTTCAATCTTTAAACTGGAAGTAGGGATTTCTTGAAATTAGAAGCTGTGACTGAAATGTCATGGTTTGACCTTCACACGTAAGGTGTGCCACCGTATCATTTCTCGAAGGCTTTCTCCTTTTTTTATCTCTGCTTAGTAGGCTATGTTGATTTGTATGTTAATTTTTTTTCATTAGAAGCGCGTTTTCCCAATATTCTGTGTCTGAATTACCTTACTTCTTTTAAGTTACTTCCTGTTTTGGAGGGCGTTACGATTCAGCTTGCAGGAAATAAATTCATTTTTTACGGTGCTTCATTGCTCCTTAGCACCAATCGCAATTTACATATCTCAAACAATAGACGCTTTACGCCAAGGAGAGCGTTTTGCATTCAGCCCATTTGACTGCTCCAGATTTGTTGCGTAAATTTAACACAGAGTATATCTGCGTCTGTCCTTAAATCGAGTACCTTATTTAAACATTCAGGAGTAATGTACGATTTGCATGAACAGTAACCCCAGATAGTATCACACATGACGGTCCCTTGCTCAAGTTACTGAAGTAACACATACACAAATGTTTAACCTCACTGTGAAAGATGGAACCTACGACAGTTCACATTTTTGTTCACGCTACGAACCAGTTTTTCTTGAAGAACGCCAAATAATTTAATCAACATATTGAGTTTCCCTCAAATTATCACCAGTAGATGTTGTCTACGGTGCGCAGAGAGACAGAGAGAGGGAGGAAGAGCTCTCTTCTACGCTCTACGTAGATCAGCCAGGCGAGGTGGCTGCAGGGCGGTACACCGGGCTGAGAGCTCGGGTCACAGGGTACATTGCACTGACGCCGCCGCTGTGTACGACGCGAAAAGAGGAAATGGAACAGATGCGGCGTTTGTGTCAATACGGCGTATTAATGTACATATCAGCTAGGAAAATGAATGAAACTGTTTAAGTAAGCTTCTTTTAAATTTTCGGTTTGTGTTGTTATTGCAGTTGTGTTTAAGTTAGGATATATCTCGACCTCGAATTGTAATTTTGAGGTATATTACTGCCTGTAAGGAATTACGTAGACGAACTCGCGTAAAACATTCTCGCTTTTCACGATTACAGTTTGAGGTTGTCATGTTGTATGGATATGAAAATAGAAATTTCTGTTTCAAATGAACATGTGCCGACTAAAAATCAAATGAAGTGACTGACTCAAAGCGCTAAAGTTTGTTGACTTCAACGTAAAACTTCAATTTTGATCCAAAAGACTATGTGACATGACATTTGACCTGTGGATGAGTTCAGTAAGCTCCAAAAAGATCAATTAACAGGGTTCTAAGTTTTCTGAGAGAAGCTTATGTAACAGTTGATATTTTTCTCCACAGGTAAGGCCCCACGTTCAGTTTTGCGTAGAGAAGAGAGGGGATCAAGATATCGCATCCCACTCTTCGGAGAGTGCGAGTTGTAAGTACCGACATCTACAACAATATTTAAAATTTCGTTTCACAGTTACCGTAACTTATATCTTCGTTTTAAATGTATCAACGAGAAGAAAATGATCATTTGATTATATTAATTAAACAGCGATGTCGCACTCTTCAGGGTTGTGAACATGGGAAGCAGGTTTCTTCGCCAACATTCGATATGTTCAAATACACTCTTTTAGGAAGGAGTTGAGGTTTACGGAGTTTTGAGACCGTGTCGCGTGCAGTAATTTTTCGCCCCTATCGCAAATCGATAAAGAGTCATCTTTGTAGTCAGCTTTGCTCATGCCGTCACGCGAGTTAGCAATGGGGAAATCTTTGATTAATTGTTTGCGCGTAGACCCTTCCTTCAATCTGGTACTGCAAATAGTTAGGTAAACAATTGACAATTCTTTAGAAAATATTTCGGAACTGTAAAAGAATTATCTTGTATGAATGTAGATATGATCGTAAAAAATTGAAATGCCGATCAAATTGCTACTCCTTCTAGAACAACGGGATGTCATGTCGAAAGCAGGATATCGAAATTACTTCAGACGTTATGGAGCACTTAAGGTTGATAATGAAGAGCAGAAATAAAAAAGTTGAACTGTCGTGTTGAATCGAGTATTAATGATTTACCAATAACTGAATTTTTTTATCATGAATCAAAGTATTTCATTTTAATTTTGGTTCCCCTTGCCTGTATGTTAGAATTTCGTTCAAAAAATGAGTGCTTAGTTGAGTTTTACTTCTAATGCCTAATCGGCCGTTGTTTCATGGACCCAATCTTCGCCACTGAGCAATGCCTATAATTTGCAAAAGAGTGATCCATTGGTACTCCTTTTCTATCGCACGTACTCATGCAGAGTCTAGACTAAAGTCCGTCCAATTCGGCCTTGTAAATATTGAGGTATCACTCACGCTAGAGTCTGATTTTACGGAGGTTCTGCGCTCATCATCTGCTTAAGCACATTAGGTACGAGGCTTAAATTTATACAGTTTTCTTAAAAAAATTAATTTATTCCGATTTTACATTTCGTAAGAAATACAGACGATGTCCTGCTTGATTTCATTTGTCTGGGCTTACTGGAAAGGCGACAGTTTCTAAAAATATGTTCTTCAATTCCTGACTTTCTAAAATTGTTAGTTAATATAGTGTGTGAGATTTAAGGGTATCTTTGATCATTTGATTTTTCCAAAATTGACTGGGTAACACAAAAGGTAATTTTTTCATTCTATCAAAATAACTCATGAACAAATACTTCTTTTGTGAGTAAACGTCGATTTCAATAGTAAAATAATTTTTTATTTCCTAAACATTCAGCTTAAGTCCGCTTTTGCTCTTCCTCTCAGGAGTCGGAAGCATTAAAACCCCAAAAAATGAGCCAAGCCCATGAAAAATACAAGCCTTCAAAAGCGTTCGCAATCAACATGGCAACCTCTGATGATTTGAAATCTTGTTGCTTATTAGATTCCATGAAGTCTCTTAATGAAAGCCCGGGGTAGCTCTTGATTACAAAATTGTGCTCTAACGCACAGCTGCTACGGCGTGCTTCCGCTTCCTGGAAGCATCGAAAGTAGCAGGAGGGGAGGCCTATATGATGGTCGAGTCTTTCTGTGTATTGATCGAAGGGAAGGCGGCAGAGACCTCAGCAACATTCGCTGGTGGAGTGCTTGCGCGTGGCCCTCGGCAGTCCGCGCCTGCACGCTATCCACCTTCCCTATTTCGGGAGCTGCGTTCTGGCTGAGCTCTTGCAGCCGTACCTGACACTGGCAGCCATACCTGGCAACACAAGCCGTACCTGGTAACAGCAGCCGTACTAGGCGAACAGCAACCGCACCTGGCAATAGCAGCCGTACCTGGCAACAACAGCCGTATCTGGTAACAGCAGCCGTACTTGGCGAAAAACAGCCGTACTTGGCAAACAGCAGCCGTACCTGGCAACAGCAGCCGTACCTGGAAAACAGCAGCCGTACCTGGCAAACAGCGGCCATACCTGGCAACAGCAGCCGCACCTGGCAACAGCAGCCATACCTGGCCACAGCGTGCAGGGTAACACCTGACTGCGTTCCCCATCCCAGGCATAATTCCCTCGCGTAAAAATATCAGGCTAACTTTCGCAGGGAATGGCACTGGGTTGTAGTGCACATTTAATATAATACGATGCGAATGTAAAAATGTACGTTACTGGGTTTTTCATGCTTTTCCAATGTGATGTTGTGTGAAGAAGAATTTTTGGTATTTTAGATTTGAGAAAAATCCTTTTGAACTTTTTCCCATTTTTCGTCGTGTTGGCATGCGAGTTCCAGGCTCCGATAAAATGCACGGAAATTATAATGCATTGAATGATTTGTGTTTACATTTTTACCCTTCACACCACCATCATATCTTTAAAATTAATTCGAAGGAAGTTTTATACCTTAATATTTAGAACACTAGGATGGTGACAAGTTTGATGGCAAAACTAATTTATGAATATGCTCGTTATAAGATCAATTTTTCAGGTAGTGAATACATCAAATCAAACAAGTTTGATGGCAAAACTAATTTATGAATTTGCTCGTTATAAGATCAATTTTTCAGGTAGTGAATACATCAAATCAAATGATTTCGAATATGCACTTCAAGGCCTAAAACCGACTAGAAGTGATGTTCAGCCATCCAGCGAAACTAAAATCGGCACGGTTATTTTTTTTAGCAACCTGTGAAGAGTCTAGCCGACTTTGACTTCGAGGGATTGAATAAACATATTTTGTTCTATCTAATTTCTCATATATCATCTCATGATTATTGTCATGTCATAAGGTTGGATCAAATATAAGATTATATTCTAATTTGAACCTCAACAAACGATGAACGCGAATGATAAATTCATGAAGATAAAATTTAATTTTCTTTTACATTACGGGCTTATGAAGGGCATAACCTCACATAACCCAGTTCGTAAGGCGCTTTGCGCGAGCAAAACGATTCTCAAGCTTAAGTTTGAGCGGTAAATATCTAACAGATATCCGACTGCACTGTTCAAATTTTTTTCCCCTATTTCATCACTGATTTCAACTGATTGATTTTCGGCTGTGATTGCTGAATTTCTTGTGACAATTATATTTTCATTTAATGGAACTGTGATCTCTCATTCAGGTAATGTAATTCCTGAATTACAATACTTTTATTCACTTAAGGAACGAGATTCCTCGAAATAATTCTCACGACTTTTTGTGCCTCAAATAGTCCATCTATACACACTGTAACTCTTTGATGTGTTAACATAACATCCAACCGCTTTGCTGCCAACAATAATGGCACAAAAAACGCAGGTTGAGTGTGCTCACGCGCTTGGTGTGCCACGTGCTCTGCTTTGGTATCCTCCCTCATACAGCGCACTAGAGGGTGATTTCCGCAGCGCTCTGACAAGGTCAACAGATGTTCGGCATCTCTGCATTTTCGACATATGAGATGTTATACTTACCTTCTCTTTTCAGTGAATACACACTTCAAACGTCCCTATCGTAAGCAGTAAATTGTAAAAGAAAGTTGTATTTACTGCTTAATTTAGATTTAATTTTTAATAAAATGGGGTTTTCAGACTTAGTAATATACCAAATACACCAGCGCATGTATTTTTAAATGCATCGAAACTGTAGAAGCCTCTAGTTTTGATGTTTTTATGCTTCTTGATTAAATCGCTGACTTACCTTTGTAAAAGCTCGATGCTATCATCTAACATAAATATTACTCGTAAAATTGTAAACTTATAACATAGATTACACAATTTTCATGATTGAGAATAATCCATCATTCACTCTACAATAGGAATAAGGTTCTGAAAATGTTTTACATATTTTGAAACGAGAAAGTGGCTAGACAGCATCATACCAGCGAAGACTTACAGTCTAGTAGCAACAGCGTACTGGTGAAAGTCTCTGAGTTGAAAAACTTTTGCTCAGTTTTTGAAAATCGCATCCCTCCTCTTGCTACGGGGAAATACATCTCAACAAAAAATGTATTGTTCAAAATAACACATTCATTTTTTTTTGCCTAATATTTGGAAAATAATTAACAGTTCTTCGCCAGGTCTGGGGTGGCAGAAGAAATGATTGAGCAGAACTCAGTTTTCACACGAAGAATTGTGGGCCAGATGGAATACATAGAAATAATGCCGGCAAGAAGGAATACAGCGCAGTACCGGCACCTCAGCTTTTATCGCCCTCTGAGCAGCAACGAAAAATCTCAGACACGTGACTCTTGTCGCATATTTTCCCACAGATTTCGAACAACTGGCATTCTTGTATTAAAGGCTATAACGCCGTGCATGTGAACGATGGATGAAAACGCTCTGAAGTTTCATGTCGAGGATCACGTGGAAGAGATTCAGATATTTTACGAAAAATATTATGCGATACATTTGTTACTGAATTTATGTAACGTTTTCCGAAAAACAGTTTTCAATATCTTCTCTGTACGTGCGATGACTGCTAGGTAGATAAAAGTTTGACAAGGCTGCTTCTTTGTCTGCTGAGAATTTTATAAGCGGTCATTCACACCAGTTCATACTTCAATTTGAGATTTAATACGCAGCAAATGTGTTCTTACTAATGTTCTAGCTTCGAACCCTTAAACGCACATAGTTCCTTATTTTTTTATGGCAGTAACTTCCCTATTTCACAAACCTTACAACAGCGGCACATTTTCATTCAATGAATTGGGATTCAAATAAATGCTCACTTCAAAGTTTAACACCATGTATATTCGATTGTGATGAAAATTACTTTAAATTTATCTTCTTACAAAACTTACGGTGACACCTAAAAAACACTGCAGTTGTGTTCTATAAGACGCTTCTGCTAAGCTACAGAATGACGTCATGCTATACTTTGTTTAAAAGTGCAGTATCTGCTGAATGTTCAAGCAGTCCATGATGGTACAGGAAACTTATAGTTCTCGCAAATCGCTAACTGAATCACAAGAACCAGTAAGACGGCTGACGTGAGAGACAACAATTCTAGCGAAGACAATTACGGAACGTGAGGAGGCGTTTCTGATGAAAGAGGGCAACGCTAATTCCTTTCACCATCGAGGAGTTAAGTTAAAATCTTCCACCATTCTGTCTCCGAACTAAGGATCTTGGTGTAACTCATGCAATTTATGAGATCCAATCGAGTGTGTGTATTGTATAATTTCCATTAGAAAAATGTCCTCACTTCTTAGTGCAGTAATTTCTTGCGAATCTAGATTGGTGCTGTAGTTTGGATACTGTAAGATGAATTGTGAATTTCGCCGCCTTGTCGAAGGGTAGTTTGTTGATAATTTCCAGTACTGAGATGTGTTTTTAAGTCAAGCACTTGTATTTTGAAAGAAACGAATTGCTCACAATTTTGTATTAATCACAACATGACGTAGCTTATCATCATCGTACGATTGATATTGTTCTGAGGTTCAAAAGAATGATCCGAAACTAATCTTCGTAGACCATAAGTTTGTTATCATTATTTGAAGGTTGCGCCACCTCTGTATCTTTGTCCACAAGATGATATTGAACTTATCATCTTCTTTCCTGTACGAGTCTGCAGCTTGCCACTTCCTGACACTTAAGCCCTTACAACCTTGTAGTAAGGCTTCTGTGAGTGGCCTTGGGAGCGAGGGTAGACAACGTGTGACCTCGAAATCGGTTAGCGCAGTCCGCATTGCGTGGTTACGCATGTGTTTACCCATGGTGCTCACCATCGAACCACCCCGACCTCGTTGAAGGTGAGGTCCTCTACGGCCATGACCGATGTGGCCTTGATTTTTTTACAAATTTGCGCTGAAATGATGCTCATAATTATCCGATTACTGAAATATTGAGTTGAGGCTGAATGTCGTGTTTGTCGAGGAGCTTAAAAAATACTTTCTGGTAGAGCGAGTATAGCTCGCGGGTTTTGTTCCCCAATTTCCTAGCCCTTGTTGCGAAATAAAAAAAGCATTAAAATTGACGGTTCTACGTTGTTATTAGAATAAAATTGCGTATTCCTGCCTTAGGTTAATGAACATTTTTTGTATAGTAAGAACTTTGCAGTAAATGTGACTGCCTCGATGCACTTCTATTCTGCTCATCAGAAAGTGTTGGATCCGCCTTGTGCATCATACGCAGAATAGAATTGAAGAATAAATTCTAAATTAAAATATAAGATTTAAATTTGAATATTGGTCTGGACACTAGACGAACTTAGGTCTTGAAAAATTCAAGTCTCATTGGTCATACACATTTTGAAAGCGAAGAATGATGTGTGAGATTTTTGAAGCGTAATTTATATAATAATAGCGTAATTTATAAATTATATAATAATAGGAATGCATTGGTAATTACGGAAGATTAGATTATAAGTTAATTTAAGTCTCCCTATCCTCAACAAATGAGATCCAAAGAGAGGAAGAAGAAGGCACCATTTAGTATGGAGTTGAAGGAACGTGGAGTCAATGCAGAAAGGGCATAGAAACAGTAAGATGAGAGAGAAGTTCATGAAACAAGATCAAAGTTGAAGAAGAAAGTAATAGGCGTTGAAAAAACAGGACAGCAGTGAACCGAAAAAACGTTGGTCCGCAACAAAACAAAAACCTATGTTATATTAACAAAAAGAAAGCCTACCTAACCTTTAGCTCAGGCCCTCACATTGTCCCCCTGGGAGCGCTAATTCCCAAAGACACAATAATTGTATCCCCCTGAGGAGTGGTAATTACGGAAAGGCATTCATATTGTATGATACGATTCAGAAAGAGGATGCAATAGTACATTCATAAAAATATGCTAAAATCGCCTTAACGCTATTGACATTCGCTTGGGGAAAATATCCAACGAAACATAACTCCCTAAAATAAAATAAAAAATTATAATCAAATCCCAAACATTAAGCATTACATTCTCTCTGCTTATCATGCAAATGTCTGTCTTATTTGAAGGTCGCGTACGGATGTAACGATAAAGCGTACTTGATAACGGAGCATACTAAACTTTCCTTGTGATGCTACTACTAGCGTTAAATGCTACTACTCGCATTAAATGCTACTACTCGCATTAAATGCTACTACTCGCATAAAATGCTACTACTCGCATTAAATGCTACTACTCGCATTAAATGCTACTACTTGCATTAAATGCTACTACAAGCATTAAATGCTACTACTAGCATTAAATGCTACTACTCGCATTAAATGCTACTACTAGCATTAAATGCTACTACTAGCATTAAATGCTACTACTAGCATTAAATGCTACTACTCGCATTAAATGCTACTACTAGCATTAAATGCTACTACTAGCATTAAATGCTACTACTCGCATTAAATGCTACTACTAGCATTAAATGCTACTACTAGCATTAAATTCTACTACTCGCATTAAATGCTACTACTAGCATTAAATGCTACTACTCGCATTAAATGCTACTACTCGCATTAAATGCTACTACTCGCATTAAATGCTACTACTCGCATTAAATGCTACTACTCGCATTAAATGCTACTACTCTCATTAAATGCTACTACTAGCATTAAATGCTACTACTCGCATTAAATGCTACTACTCGCATTAAATGCTACTACTTTCATTAAATGCTACTACTCGCATTAAATGCTACTACTCTCATTAAATGCTACTACTAGCATTAAATGCTACTACTCGCATTAAATGCTACTACTCGCATTAAATGCTACTACTTTCATTAAATGCTACTACTAGCATGAAATAACGCAACTGCTGAAACATTATCGCTTGTTTGAGTTCACTCACTACGTAAACTATGTTTATTTACGCTTCAAGCAAATGCACTTATAAGTTATCATGTCCCACTAGAACATGCGCATAAATCCAGCTGCAAACATAAATCCAATACATCCCCCAATTAAATTTACACTGAGCAATCATGCAGACAGACCCTCTAACCATTCTCTCTCATACTTCAAAGTTGATTGATCGCATAAAATTTTTTTGAGCTTCCAGCTCATTAAACGGATGTACTGTGGAGTATATTGATCGCCCAGTGCATTTTACACACCATGCAGTATCAGATGTGTCTCTAGACCAATACCACCGCGTGACAACGGGTTATCAGCGCATAAAATGTAGCAAGTCACTGCAGCTCGCAGACCATGAACTCATGTGTCGTGTGGACGTTGGACGTTTCTCAAGTTGCGAAGAATTATCTGTGTATAAATTGTAGCTTCGTTGCTCCGGAAGAAGAATTCGTACGACTACCTATGCTTTAATGAAGGCTTCACTTCAAGGCCGTTCTTCTAATGCTGCCACAAGGTCAGGGTCATTCTAATCCCTAACTTGACTGTCACTCAGAAACATTTGAGTTCATGCGAAGATAACAGCGATTTTCAGCAATGGACGCTCGAGAAAAGTTTTCGTAATTGTGTAGCATCAATGCCTTGAATCCAAAGCAGCAACTTTAAAATGAATTTGGCATGAATATGCACGGCTCTTGAAGGTCATGCTTCAATTTTCTTCTCATGTTAATGCTCTCTAACAATTTTTTTTCGTGGCAGCTATCATGCTACATCTCGTATGAAGCTCATTTATTAATAAGCACAACGTTCGAACTCTGTGATCCCCTCAGGGGGATACAAATATTGCATCTATGGGAATTAACACTCCCAGGGGGACAATGTAAGGGCCCCAGCTGAGAGTTCGGTAGGCCTTCTTTTTGTTGAAATGAAATGTTTTTGTTATGTTAAAAACCATCTTTTTCGGTTCACTGCTGTCCTTTTTTTCTTTAGCACCTACTACTTTCTCCTTCAACTTTAATCTTGTTTCATGAACTTCTTTCTCATCTTATTGTTTCTCTTTCTGCATAGATTCCGCGTTTCCTTAACTCCATGCTAAATGGTGCCTTCTCCCTTCCTCTCTTTGGATCGCCTTTGTTGCGGATAGGGAGGCTTAAACTAACTAATAATCTAAACTAATCTCGAACTCTGTGAATTTAATTGTTATGTTTCACAAGTTATTTTTATGAGTTGCTAATGAAATTACACCGTTTTTGCAAAAGTAGCTAAGTCGCTAAACCGTTGCACTTTTTTCTCTAGAAACTCAGTTTAGCTGATCAAGTATACAGCACAAAAACTCAGTCTAACTAGGAAATTCAAGGCTAACTTCGAGTAGTGTTTTCTGAGATACGGAATCTGGTACTGCACGCTTGTTATTCGCTTGAAAATGTCGGTTGGTGGGCCAATTCATTTGTTCTGGTAAGGTTTCATGTTAAAGCGTGACTTCCTCATAGTTCATTGTATCTAATTCTATATAATATTTGCTATGCGTGTGGTCTTCCTAACCGCAAGCTAATTTCTTCCTAGTTGTGCGTCCATCTTGAGCTGTGATCGCATAAACCTGCTTGGTCATTCAGCTTTTGTCATTTCCTGACTTGTTGCGCTAATCTAATTCAACAGAAAGAAATATTGATTATCGAGTCCCATCTCAAATCAACCGAAAAACGTTTCACGTTCATGGCTGTGCTTTCATGTTCCTGTACAATAATTGACATCAAACACAACAGTGGAAATTATTGATAATCATCAAAAAATAAACTTCAATTTCGTTAATATCTCAACCAACTTATTTTCATCTTAAATATTTTGGAGGATTTGCATTTGACATGTAATGGAAATTTTCCAGTCATTTACCTACGTTTCATAGTTGATGACTAGATCAGTCATCTGGCAGGTTTGCCGATATGTATCATCAGTTCATTTTCGTTTTTTCTAAAATGAAATTTGCACTACGTTCACTTGATCGTTTTTGATCGTAGGCCATTAGGTGATGCAGCAATTCTTCGAAGATCAAAGAAGAATTTTTTCATTAATTTCATGGCCCTTTATACCAGCGATGGAAGAGGAGGCTGGAGGCAGAGAACAAGAAAGAGAAAAAGAAGGAAGAGGCTGTGCGGTGCATGCGGTTGCCTCGCGGCTCCGCTCACATGACCGTCTCCGACCTTGACCATCAGGCAGGGCAGCCGGAGCCTTTTCTTGGAACTGAACGGGACTAAATTGCTGTGGCCGAGCCCACTGGAGTTCATCTTGCATAGCAGACGTGTCTCTCGTTTTGCATCCTTTATCGCCTTTTTCTTTCGTCACTTCGCCGTGTTCGTCACATCTTGCATTTCGCCTTTCTCTTCGTCATTTCGCAGTGTTCGTCACTTCATCACATCTTGCATAGCAGACGTGTCTCTCATTTTATAAATTTTAAGGCTGTGTTCGTCTTTTTTTCGTCACTTCGCCGTGCTCATCATTTCGACACATCTTGCATAACAGACGTGTTTTTCGTTTTGCATCTTTCAACGGCGAGTTCATCTTTTTCTTCGTCACTGCAACCTGTACGTCACTTCGTCATTTCTTGTATTACAGACCAGCGATGAAGTGACGAGGCAGACCAGTCGCTGGTGTAATTACAGACCAGCCGCTGGTATAGATGCAAAAAGTGTGTCACACTCGTTTTGCATCTTCCAAAATCGTGTTGGTCATATTTGCTGCACATTGATACTAGTCATTAAATTTGCATTCTTATCTTGATAACCGTAATCTCAACAGCGGGTGATTACTGAGTTTGTTAACAAGAAAAGTTTTTCTGACGAACATTGATTTAATTTCTCTCTAAATTCCTATGATGCTTGTGATCTAATGTCGGCTTCGACAAAGTTCGTTGAGTAGAAACGCCTTAAGTAATTCTCACAAATTCATTATCATTATGTGAATATTTCGTCATTGAAATGCCCGACCTTTGAAAATGAGAAAGTTCCACTTTATTTCCATTCAATGTAAAATTACTCCAAGAGTCCCTTTTCCGAAATTGCCTCACAAACATTATACTCAACAACATGAACAAGCCCAGTAGATTTCATTAGTTTCGTATTATACAGTAAGATACTTCAGTTGCAGTAGAAAATGTGCACACTCAGCGGACTCTGTCCTGCTTGACATCAGGAGCTTGAATGGCCTCTCATGGTGCCATCATTTACTGGCCTATTCTTGAGCAGAAGGTTCTGTATTTTTCTGAGGTCATGCATGTCATCGGTAGCCTCCATTGCGATGTTATCGCTTGCTGATCTTGCTTCTCTTAAAGTGCTCCGAGCATCAGACGGCACCGCCTCTCCCCAAACACTATTTGGATCACTCTAATGAACTGTGATCAATGTTAAGCGATGTTTCTCTAGCCTGTTTCAATAATGACATTATTTTATTTTTGGATGTCATGATTTCGAGAATGCAAGGATTCCGAGTTTAAATCGACGAGCTTATGCAGGTAATATTAAGTTGCGAAAAGTTTAATCGCCCAAACTATTGTCTTGTCCTTAAACGTGAACCATTTGTACGGAGTTGTCTTGATAAGTCTTCCTATTCGTTGTTCCTTAGTGAGACCCTTTTTGAAGGGTCGCATGCAGTATTTGGAGTATTGATGGTAATTTACCGTAGCATGTAGTTCCACTTTAAGAACGAAATAATTTGGCAGTTCTATACAATCTAATTGCAATGTTTCTCTGCTTCACGTAGCCCAGTTGCTCTCAATCTCACGTTCAATACTAGTATGCTTTAGTAGTTTTCCTGTCACTTATTTTTCTCAAGCGCTACAGGCAGTCTTCTCCAGGGAATATTTAACTATTATCATTACTTACAACTAATTTTAAATTACAGTTATTCAATAATTCCTTGCTTTTCAGTGATTCGGGTACGGTTTTATCCTGTGTGTTCTTACCTGAAAGAGGTTGTTATGGACTAAAATAAGCTAAAGAGTGACACTGTCGTCAATGGTTCCTAAATGATTTTAATGCAACACATTGAAAAAATATGCTAAACTATTCCTCAAATTAAGATACTTTTAACCTTAGTATGAATTTCTTAAATTTTTGTTATTGAATGTAGAAACGACTCACGTGATGAAAATTCTACTATCTTTTAAATGAAGTTTACAAACACATATTTTCTTAATCGTGTTACGAATTTTTCATGGCCAGTATTGTTCTTTCAGTATAATGGATACTAAAAAGTTCTTGCTTGTTCCTTAAAATGACGTCTAACTTGAGAACGGCTTCCAAACGCCAAGAGCACATGATATTTTTACCCATTTAAGTGAACACATCATAGGACAAATTTTTGTGAATGCTCTTTTGAGTCATTTTTCTGCAACGAGTTGTAAAACAAACAAAGGCTCACGGCAATACCCACTGCTCTCCCTTAAAATGATCGGTACCAATGCATTCAGTCAATATCATATGATATCATATCATGGATATGATATCATTCTGCAGTGGAGATGTTGTTAGCTCCTTATATCTCTTATCAACTAATTATGCTTACATTCACTCAACTCGGTTTTCTTGAGGTCAGAAAATAAGTGTGAACTAACATCTTCAACCTGTGTTCATTTGCTGTGAAACAAATATTCCTCCTGGAATAAAGGTGAAGTTTTCGCGCTATGACAATGTTCGTGGATGGTGCCACATAAACCTATACGCTAGAAATGTTTAAAAAATTCCCATATCAGGTATTTGGGCGATAACAATCACCGACCTCATTATTCGCCTTTGACTATAGTCTTGCTTTTGATTGCTTTACTTAATAATTTTGCCAAATAAAGACTTGAATGAGAAGTACTGAACAAAAGTGACAGCTCTCATTACATGCTAACGTCCCTTTACGCAGATCTCCGAGAGTGGAACATTGATATCAGGAGTTGAGACGGTATAATACAAGAGGTAACGTAATATTACGCTTACCATGCAACCAGCTCCTGAAACTCTGCTGATCCAGTGTTCAGTGCACTGGCTTCATTTTGCTAATAATTGTAAGCATCTCCTTCAGAGAATCGCTGTTCATCAGAGTTGCTGAGAGCATCACCGGTTGGAAGAAAGAAGTCTGTGCTAAACAGGTTGGTGCAGTTCAACCTCTTGGAGGGACTGCGGTTTTGCGACAGGTCTGCGAGGAGAGTCATTCCGGACTAGCATTAATGACCCTGTAATTATTTCCGCATCCATTAAATTTTCCCTGCCGCAGCTTAGGACGGCCTATGTGAGCAATCTGATGCGATGATCTGAACGAATTTTTCGCCTACATTTGCGGGAGGAGGTGGAGGAGGGGGGCAAATAGGGGTGTGACGGGGGTCAATTTTGTGAGATCGCCATATTGGGGCACAGATTTGCAGTACTTTCGGCTCATATTCTTTTTTCTCCTCGCCTACGTTAAAACAAACAAACGTTCAAAATAGAATCTTATTATTACTTAAATTTACTGAGAGTATTGATGTCTGTGGTTTCAGCGATTTCAAGATGGTAGGAAACTATCCGTTGGCACTGCATTTTACGATGCACAACTCTTCTATAGAACGTAACGCGTGTTTATTTACTCATTTACTTCATTTTATTTATCACGATCACTGCAATTGTGAGAAATTGCACTCTCAACATAGGATGTGATGTGATTGAATTATTTCTTATAAAAAGCTCTGCTAGTTCGCCGTAATTTTAATGACAGCCGTTAACTCTGGTTAACCAACCCCATTGACGTAAAGTACATCGCAAAATTGTCACAGTATTCCTATTAAGAGTTTGCCCTTTTCTTCTTATCTTTTCATTAAATAGTTTCGTCATCTTTAGTAATTCTGTCAAATTCATTTTTATTGTGTGAATATTTCGTCATTGAAATGCCCGACCTTTGAATATGAGAAAGTTTCATTTTATTTTATTTAAGTTAAGTTCCAGTAATGTGAGATATATTTTATGCCTAATTACTTATCACTGCCCTAGGGTCGACTCATATGCATGCCCATTAACCTAGAATAGCATCAATACCCTCCTCACACTGCTCCACTGCCGAGCTCTATTGCGCAGACACTCGGCAGCGCGCGAGTGTCTGCCATACCGACGCTCGCGTGTCGTGCAAATGATCGATCATGCAGGAGATTGTTCGATTTGTCTTGCCAGGTCTCCCAACTGAAATCTGTTCCGTTATGATAAGCTGCCGGTCATGCTCTATGGTAGCTTCAGTTCTGGTACCATCATTGTCTGATAATTCTTTCGGTATGAAGAAAAGTGTCTTAGAATATGGGAAATAACTTAGTTTGCATATGTTCCCAATTTAGAATTTGTTTAGCATGAAAACAGGTATGCTGATTTCAAACTGAGAGAAATTGTAATTTGATAATCGAGCTAATATTTTTTATCGTCAAATGTATTTTCGTATTTCTACCTATACATCTATATACATAGATTTAAGGCTTACACGTATAATTGTATAAATTTACAAGTATATTAGATGAATATATAAGGTGTTTCCGAACAAGAGGTACAAAACTACACACCAAGTGGAAAATGGTCAAATAAACATTTTATTTCTATAAAATTTTCCTTAAAAAATCGGGTTTATGAGATATTAGCTGTTTATTGTTTTAAAGGATGATATTTAATTACACAATTACTTGCTTTATTTATTTTTAATTTTCGTTACAAACACTTATATTCTATGAAAGTTGACAACAATAAAATTTAGTTTCAGGGATATTCGTTAAAAAGTTTTAGCAAGAAGGCTTTGGAATGTTCCAGATCGTGCTACCAGGTTACTTCTGGTTTGTCTTGTTGGCACTGTTCAGTTTCAAAGAAACCACGAACATGAACATGACATGAACCGTTCAACAAATGCTGAAATAGCATACATGCACTTGTAAAGTATTTGTAATTTTTTCACAGTAAATTCGAAATAAATATTGCAATTAATTGTGTAATAAAATTTCATTCTTTAAAACAAGAAACAGCTAATATCTCACAAACCCGAATTTTTCGGAAAATTTCATGGAGGAAAAAGTGTTTATTCTTCTTGGTGTGCAATTTTGAACCTCTTGTTCTGAAACACCCTGAATGCCTACGTGTACGCTTACATATACACTCGCATAATATTAGTACAACGTACTAAATGACGACACGACCGTCTTGTTTAAATTACCAGGGATCTAGACGCATTTCATAATGTGGATGAGATATAAGAAGGATTTTCTACTCGGGATTGTCTTTGAATTATTAATCGACGTACAAATACGCGTGGTCGTAAGTGCACCTCGATAGTCTTCAACAGTTTTATGGAAAAATTCGAATCAAAGTTGAGCGTAAAACCTGATCATGAGTTGCCTTGTAAATTCCTGTAATTGAATAACTTTGCTCGAATTAAGTTCATTCAAATTTGTTTCAATGTTTGGCGTAGAAAAGTCGTATTACTGAAACTTAGAATAACTCTTGCATATAAAGTAATGATCTTGACTATTGTCTCATTACGCCCATAATTCTTCCGCCATGTGCGTTCGAAACGGGTGTGAACGTGGGCTTTTTGCGCCTGGCAATTACGATTCAAGTTCATTAATTCGGTTTGGTTATTCCGTGAGCTGCACCACACTGTTCAATTAACCTCAAGAAGACAATGGAAACTAAAAAGTATGCATCTCGCTGCTAAACGAACGTTTAATTACACATAACCGTCTTCGAAGGAATGAATTGGAATTTGAAAGGAACATGATGGTTACACAAGTCTCAATTTTTTTGCCCCGGGTCCCAAACTTCTACGGTACACTAGAGCAGTCCTCTAGATGTAACTACATAGCGCAAGTCGCCAAACTGAGTCTGCGCTGTGCCGGTTCAATGGATAGAAGTCATCATCCCCATCTATTGAACCGCTAATGAGCGAATATAGTACGGTGTTCTTTGCTCATCTGATAGATCGTCTCGGCGGGTACAGGTTTTACGAAGGCCACGCATGGCTGTGTCATAACGCGCTGTTTTTCACGGTCATTCACCACAACCGCACTTTACTGCTCTGCGGCGGCGCCTCACTCGAGTTGTTCCGGGGTTTTCGTTCATCCTGCCTTCTCTGATCTCGTCTACGTACTCAGCGTTCAGCAAATTTTTCTATTATATGCTTGGTTCTATTCGTACTCTAAGTACCTTAATTATTACCCGTGTTTGTGGATATTTTTGGAATCGTTCTTGGAATGTTCATTCTCGGCGTGATGTCAGCTTGTTTCCTACTCAATTGCTTTGTTTTTTCAGTGAGTGGTTACTGTCTTCAGTGCCTCTCTGAGAAAATGATGTTCTTGTAGCAGCCAGACACGTTTGTTGTGTATGATCTGCCATAACAACTCGCAGCTCACGAATTTGATTCGTTTATGCGTGCAAGGTGCACGGAATGTTCGACAAATTATCATGAGAATAATGTAAAAATTGCACATAATGCTTGAAAAATTAAATCCACAGCCAAATTGTCATAAGAATAATTCATTTTACACATCAATTACACACCAACCACTTACGTAGAAGATAACCTTAGGTACGATCTGCAAACGAATGATGAAATTACAGGAGTACACACCCAAAACTAATTTTCTTCGTTCCTAGAAATGAGGATTACATTCGTTTGCTTTTCATGAGTTTTCGATTCAATGATACCATAATTTGTCATTAATTCCCATTTGTTTTTGCCTTTGAGGAGATCACTACTTCGTTTCTCACCGATGGCAAACATGTTGTGTCTCTCATTTTTCATTTAAGCCATTCTTGAACGTGAAGTCAATGTGAGGGAACAGTTTTGTTGTTTGGAGTATTTTCTTGGCAAAAGAATCAAGAGCATCCTTCCGTACATTTTGGGTAACACATTCATAGTGCGTCTTAAAACGCAAAACTGCATAATTCGCACTTTGCATCTCGTCGACCGTAGTTCTAGAGTTGTGACGTTCCTGTACGAATTCTTTGGAACTATCTCTGAACAGTTGCAATATAAAAAACATCGTTACCAAAAGCTCGCTTGTTGTTTCGTAAGGCTTCAGTGGCCGAGTGACCCAGCTTGTGTTCGTACGAGAAAATGACTCGATTTTGCTCGGTCTTCAACACATCCATTAGATTAGAAGTAGCTATTTTAAATACAATTTTTGTCTGGAATAAAAGCTCCTTCAGATTAACCGTATGCAAACGAATGATCAGGTTTATATATAGTTGACGGAGAAAACTACTGTAAATACATTCCATGTGAGGCAACCTGATGAAAATACTAAACTGGCTAAGGGAAGAATCAAATCCTTGAACAATTGCTTTCTTATTCCTCCTAGAACACTGCACCAACCAGAAGTAAGACTTTTAATCAAAAGTTTCAAGATCAAAGCATCAAAAACATTATTTAAAGCAGAAGTATTACTTTAAGAAATTTCTATTCTGATTCGAAACATTTGACAGTTTTTTACTTGAATAACTCGATTTTCAGCATTAAATTACCGTCAGTTTTCTACCTGTTAATTATCTGACTTTTTTAAGGCAGCTTCGGACTCAACACATGATCCTAAACTGTTCTTTATATTCAAGAACAGTAGAGAAATATGCTACATCTTTCAACCAATACATTACTTGATTATTTGATTCCACTACATTTTATACCACTGTTTCACGGTTCCTGGTTTTGAATTGTAAATGACGAAGCAAAAGTTAAAAACTCCAAATGCGCAGTAAAATAAATCCAAGCAAGACGCCATCTTGGAGAAGGGAAGAACACAGAAAGTTGCAACGAAGGAACAGTTTGACCTTCAAGGACGGCCACCGACGCGGCTGCGACCGCTGGTACGAACGAAGGCTTTGTACGTCAAGCGCAGCACCGAATTCTTCGGTGTGCTGACTTTGTGCCTAATTCTCGCTCGAGCAGTGTGCTGACTTTGTGTCTAATTCTCGCTTGAGCAGTGTGCTGACTTTGTGTCTAATTCTCGCTCGAGCAGTGTGCTGACTTTGTGTCTAATTCTCGCTTGAGCAGTGTGCTGACTTTGTGTCTAATTCTCGCTTGAGCAGTGTGCTGACTTTGTGTCTAATTCTCGCTTGAGCAGAGTGCTGACTTTGTGTCTAATTCTCTCTCCAGCAGTGTGCTGACTTTGTGTCTAATTCTCGCTCTAGCAGTGTGCTGACTTTTTGTCTAATTCTCTCTCCAGCAGTGTGCTAATTTCAAATTAAATTCTCGCTCCAGCAGTGTGCCAACTTCGTATGAAATTCTCGCTCCAGCAGTGTGCTAACTTCGTATAAAATTCTCGCTTAAGCAGTGGGCTAATTTCGTTTTAAATTCTCGCTCCAGCAGTGTGCCAACTTCGTATAAAATTCTCGCTCCAGCAGTGTGCTAACTTCGTATTAAATTCTTGCTCCAGCAGTGTGCCAACTTCGTATAAAATTCTCGCTCCAGCAGTGTGCTAATTTCGTATTAAATTCTTGCTAAATTCTTGCGAACTTCGTAATAAATTCTTGTTTCAGCAGTGTGCTGACTTTGTATCAAATTCTCGTTCTTACAGTATGCTGACTGTGAATTAAATTCTTGCTTCAGTAGTGTGTTGAACAGGAATAAAATTTGTGTTTGAACAGCGAACAAAGATTTCAAATCTTTCTTCTGTAATGCGTGTTACAGCGTAGTAATTGGAATAATTTTCTCTATAGCCAAGTTCCTGAACTTGTTTTCTCCTAGCAGTGAATAATTTTAGAAGCCGTAAAAATTACAAGCGGACGCCAATGCAGTGCTTCCGCCCCGGCCAATATCGTGCATTTTTGAACTGATAGAAGCCATTTCATTCTTCTGGTATTCTAATGTTGCACACTTGAGGTTGTAAAGTGGAAGTCATTCCGCTATTGTGTTTCTGGTGGTTATTGTGATGCTACGCTATATCTACCATAACAAACAGCGGTTGGGAAAGATTCCTTCATTTATGGTTTGATTTTAAATGCCCTTAACGTCTTGGTTTTCCTCCCTATTTCCATGATGATATTTGAAGAACTATTCTTCAGATTCGATCCAATGTTGTCCCAAATGCATCTCTTTCTTCAATTCTTTCTCTTTTTGCTGCCTTCATTCATTCACAGTAAAAGGTCTTCATAGATCTTTGTGTCCTGGTGTAACATTGGATTCTTGTTTTTGTATACTACCAGCGTAGAAATACTCAGCTTGATATATTTATTTAATTCAGTATTCATTGCTCTACCTGATTTCAGAGATTTTATTTGCTCATCATGAATGGATGCCTACACTAATCATTCACTAACATATACAATTTCTTTGAGTTTCTTTTTTCAGTGAATTTTGAAGAATAACTTCGGAACTTTTCTTTATGATCCGTTTGAACGAGATAATTTTTCGTTTCTTCAATGAGTATGTCTTCGTTTAAGGCTGTTTTTATTGGGAAACTATAAGCTTTAATCGAGACGATTGAAATTTACTTAAAGAGGGTTTATTCAATGGTATCATTTGTGCATCTGGCAGCCTGCGTTCTCCAAGCGTTACGATTGGTGCATAATTGAGGGGTTTACGACATGAGACTCGTGCTTGTATTCGAACATAATACCTGGCATAAATATCACATACCACGAGCAGTTTGTCTCTTTGACAGTCGCGAACTGTGTGTTTTGGTTAATAATGTCGAAGAAGCAAAAGGTTATAAGTTCAAACCTTTATGCATATAGTTTAGCTGAACTACACTTTAATGACTGGTTGAGGACAGTTATTTGTAGCGTTATGAGTAGTTCGTTCCAATTTGAAGTTCATGTATTATCTAATAATGACTTCCAACTAACAACTCAAAATAGGTCTACTTAAAACTGGTATACTGGTCTTGCAAGAAGACGGTTGTAGCCCGACAAATTTCCTCAGTTGTGGCCGTGCTTTCGATGCCATAAATTTGGGCATACAATCAGACGTAGTCTGAAGATCAATGCTTGTTTTCAGTGTCTGAAGGGGAACTTATTCACGGTCAAAAATTGGTGCCAGAGCGAAAACACGAACGATATAAACCACGAGTAAAATACTTTAAAAAATTAAATACGATTCAAGTCAGTGAAAGAATATTCGTTGCGTGTGTATTCAGCTGTGCTTCATATTTTGTATGATGTATCGATACAAATATTTCAGTATGTGTAATGTACATATGTGAAAGAAACATACGCGCAAGCAATCTCAATAGTTGCGCGAGTTTAAAAGGAAGGGGGCTGGATTACGTTTCAATTTCTTGTACATCCATCAAAACTATTACCTCCTTCCTTCTCAACTTGTGTAACTCATGTATGAGGAGTAGACATTAAAGGTTTAAAAATGTTAATATAAAAATAGTGCTGCCGCAGCTTAACCAGCTGGTACACCTCATGCTTATTATAAATCTCGATACAAAAGTTGTGAAAACAATTGAAAATTTTATAATTACAATGTAAATATGAGAGTTTAGAGTGTCCTTGATAAACTTGAACCTAAGTTTTTCTACAGTATTTTAAAACATTTTTAAACTTCCGAATTCCCATCAACTTTAACGATTTTATCTTAGAGTAGTTTATGCAGTATTGAGAAATGGACGCCGCAGCTGTGTTAAAAGAGGATAACTACAGATGATGGTTTGCTCAAATTTTGATAATTTCAACATCACAGTTGACACTGAAGCCGTCAGCTGAAAACTGCAAAAGCGTTCCAACTGCTCTCACGCACTAGCCAGTATTCGTCAAGCACGAATTTGTTGAGCTCGAAGAGAATAGCTCACTCAACCCCTGTGTTAGCTTTTCGGATGTGAAGCCTTCAAGTAGACAAAAATCAGCATAAAAGCGTCCTTCTTTCAGCAACAGTGTGGGTCTTGTCTCACATAGTCGGGTACAGCACATCTTTTCTCAATAAATCCTGCCAATTTCCATTCATTCATTCTATGTAATTAATTATGTACCATGTTGGAAGCGCGACTAGGGAAAATTGCTATCAAACTAATGGCAAAAAAATTAAGCATTATGTGACTCTTTTCGTTTACATTAGGTAGCTCACTTTTCAGCTTTCAGCTACTCTTTGGGAACTCACAGGTGAGGATATGACGTCAAACTTCACCAGGTAGTAATATCGCAATAAAAAAGAGCAAAACTTTTGGTTGATTTGGAAATACGCTTAATTATATATATCATGTTGCGTTACTGTTGAATTTACTTTCTTATTTATGCTTCGTCATCGAGTATTTTAATATGGCTGTTACCAGACAGTCCAGACAACGTATTCAGATACTTTTGAAAAATTCAAGTTTCACTTATATCCTAAGTTCATTTTAGCCATAATGACCATTGAGAAATATGTTTGAAGTCAAACTTGGTATCTCGGTACCGCAGGACTGATCATAGTAGAAATTCTGAAAGTTGAGCCGCCTTTGTGGTTTTCATGCACCGCTTTCAAATTTCAAAGGTGAACAAGAACAGCCATTAATGTTGTCTTTAATTAAAAAGGTTCATCATAACATGCTCTTCCAACTTATATAAATTAATTACTTTACGTTGCTCATTGTAATAATTATTTATCATTTAAAATATGAACAGAAACCGCCGTTTTTTTCCGCTTCATTACGTGTGAAAAGGAGATGAAAGTTAACGATCATTACTGAAGCACTGTCAGTTCTATAAAATTCTAAGTCATTGTCTATAAAAAGCGAAGTTTTGATTTTCAAACATCATTCTCAGGATGAAAAACATAATCTTTTCAGCCTGAGGATGATGTTCAAAACATCGAAACGTTGCCTTTCATTAACAGTGATTTGGAATTTATAAAATTAACAGCGCTTCGGTAATGATGGTTAACAATTTTCTTCGTCGTTTAACACGTAATAAACTAAAAAATTTTCAAGTTGAGAAATTGAAAAAGGAACAGCTAGTATTAATATTGCCTTTAATTTTAAAGGTTCATCATGAAATTCGGAGACAAATAAAAAAATTCATCACCCAACGTTGTTCTCAGTAATAAAGACTCATCATTTAAAAAGAAAAAAGTCAAAAGAATTCACCACATTCATATTGTCGTTCTCACCGGTGTCGTGAAGATAATCGTTAGAACTTTAGACCCAATTACCTTGCCATGGATATAAAGTAGATTTCGGGTATTGTTGAAAATCCCCCGTTGTGATCAGTATCCCTACTTAACTTGAACAATGTACCTTGTGTCTTTAGTAAGAACTTTTGTTACTAAATCCAGTGAGGATTCGAGATTGAAAGTACCCAGTGAAGGAGCAGTATTGTCCGAATGAAGGAGTCTTCAAGTTAAAACGCGAGATTTATTTTCCCAGCGTGTCCGAATGAATTCATTGCAGTCATGATAGACTCAAAAAACGTACTTTATTTTATACGGAACAAAAGACATGTTTTACTTTATACGCTAAAAAATAACGAATCCTGTTTTACGCCAAACAAAAAACGTATTTTATGTTACACAGAACACTTACACACCTTTAGGACTCTCAGTTTTACCCCAAGAAAAGATACAAATGCGTCGAGCAATGGTCTATTTGTTTACAAATCATGATCTCCAATTCTTGGAAAGCAGTTTCTTATGTTGTTCAATATTCTCATTTTCTCTTTTGGGAATTCACCATCAAAATAACTTCCTTTCTGCCTCGTAATGGATGCAAATTGCACTGTTTAATTCTTCCAGAGAAACCTATGACGTGTTCACAAGTCTCTCATTAATAACTTTACGATTGAATGTTATTTTAAAGGTTCGAAATTCAGCCTTAACAAGATCAAAAACAATCATTCACTTTATCCTACACACGGCGAGTTATAACACCAAAACTCTATAATCATTCTATAGTCATTGAGAGTTTAATACTGCAATCAGACTTCAAGTTCGTGAATGACATTTCTCTGTGGACAAGTTAAATACCTGTCCAACTCTGGCCATAAACGAATCCGGGTACATTCCCAGTGGAAGTCATTCACCATTGAGTGAAATATTTGAAGTATTTTTTCACGTAGCTTCAGTGCAAACTAGAACCCGTTATGAAGGTGCACCAAGGACTCCGACACGAAGCTCGCCACTGTAATTTTATGCTGGAGCGCTTGTTCAGAGCTGCTACTCCAACAGCGAGAGATCATCGTCTTGAGGACGTTTACCCTAACAGCTGGTGATTGCTGCGGTACACGCTGGGGGTGCGTGCTGTGGTGCATGCTGGAGGTGCGTGGTGTGGTGCACGCTGGGGGTGCGTGGTGTGATGCACGCTGGGGGTGTGTGGTGTGATGCACGCTGGGGGTGCGTGGTGTGATGCACGCTGGGGGTGTGTGGTGTGGTGCACGCTGGGGGTGCGTGGTGTGGTGCACGTTGGGGGTGTGTGGTGTGATAGAGCTTTCTGGTCAACTGGTCTTCAAAAAGCTGATGATAATGCAAGGTGATGATGATAACACTGTGGGGATGATGTTGATAATTTACTTGGGATGATGATAATGATGAAGACACTGAACTTAGAACGATGGTAGCAGTGACTACACGTTTTATTAGTCAATTGTGATAGAAATCCAGCCCTCCCTGAACTTATATGTGTACGTAAAAACTACTGGTCAAGTGGGTGTTGATGTTGTTCATAAATGATAACCATGAGTTCCAATATGGTGTGAGTATGACTCAGAGTATTGGTCTTGGATAGATGGTGTTGGTTGCCCCCACCAGCTATGCGTCTTGCACGGAGTTTCAATAAAGGTTTGCAGTAACCTCGGATTTCAGATTAGTTGGTTTTTACTTCCTGTATACTCTAAATGAGAACAGAGACAAAATTTTCCAAATTTAGCTGAGAAGAAGCCAGACGTGTGAGCTCGAATAAAAGGGAGAAAAGTTGTAGCCTTGAGAAGCTCGACGGAGTTGAAATATTTGTTTTTGTACTTTAAAGTTTATTTTATCGCATCCATCATATATAGATACTTGAAATGTTTTATGTTTATTATGACGCTAACCTACAAAATGAATGGAATCTATGCTAAATAACTTCATATTCATTTCCCTAGCAAATGCATTCCCAAGAAGAACGTCAATTCACAAATTGACGTCAAGGTACAAATGGTCTAAAAATAAAATGCAAATGCAACTAATTTCCTGATATCTCATGAATAAATGACAGATTTAAGCTTGGTATTATCTTGCTTAACACTTATTTTTCTGTTTAACTTTTGGTAGATGAACTATCATTACTCTGCCAGCAGGTGTTGACGCACGACGGGAAAATTATCACTCTAATCTATACTATATTAAGAGCCGCGTCCGTCCGTGTGTCTGTCCGTGTGTCACACCCACCAGCAGAAAGCGTTTGATGAGCCTATCTGTGATACAAGCTTCATCAACTCCACAATAATTTTCGGTGCATTTACCCAGCAGATTCAGAGTCGGAAGGAACATCACGTGTATTGGTAGGTTAGATTAGGTTGTATAGAATATCAGTAGTTGAGACTTAGGAAAGTATAGGAAAGCCATAGAACAGCATGGTAATCATGGTAAAGCTCAGTTGGTCCGATATCTAATCCTGTCATTTTTTGACAGGTCGTATGCACTCGTACTTCATAAAAGATATCTTTTACTGCTACAAAATTATTTTGAAACGTGCGCCGTTAACTGAAAATTATGAATATTGAGATTGGTCAGTACTTTCAAGAACGACTTCCAAAAAAGTTTCCTGATGTGCGTGTAAAGTTTCGATACATTTCAAGAAGGCTTTATTTCTACTCTAAAACTAACTTACGCAGTAAATTGTTCACTTAAAATGAATCTTAATGTATATTTAACACGGGATAATCTCATAACTCTGAAATAATCACTAAATAGCTCTGAAATAAATATGCAAAAGTTTCGTATTCTTGAAAGGATTGATGTACATGATATCGGAGTCTATTAAATTTCGAAAAGCTGTTCCTACGGACGCGCTGCAGTCGCTAGGTAACAAAGCGGCCGAGGCATTCCAATTTCTCAGCATTACTTGTCCTTGCACGAACTGTCACTCATGTATATCTGTATTTAATGCGCATGACTTGTTTCGTAGAAATGTATGTAAACCATGCAGTTCTAATGTAATTCTGACGAATTTAATAAGCCTCACTCAGCAAGAAGGAAAAGCCATGATGCCAGCTTTTCTGCTTTATTCTTTAAAAACACTCAGTTTAAACAGTACGTTTAATGAGTGTATCACAGATTGGAGGTTATGAAAGTCAGTGGTTGGCCAAAGGATCAGGCTAAGTATTTTCGAGCTGTAAATCGAATCATTGAATTCTTTTTACAATTCTTAGAGCACCTATTGACATCTTATTTTTGATCCTGGAGTTGCCTTGAAAAATTCCAGACTAGCTAAGTACCTTCCAAAGGTCGAACTTGCAAACATTTCCGAAACAACTGCAATGAGCTTCCACTCAGAGAGACATAGTGGCAGCCAGTTAACCCACCATCGCTCCCTCGTCCGTACACTTGAATTTACCCCTAGAAGGACCAGTTGCAGCACCGCAGCGCGCATGCGATGCGGGCTGGCAAAGGGGTTAGTGTGAGTGACTCCTAGTACACTGACCTGAATCGTGGAAGTAGAGGGACGCAGCTCGCATCGTCCATGATCTTTCCAGCGCCTGCGAGAACGCTGTTTGGCAGGCTGTTGCGTGGCGTATGCCTGCCACGTACATACCTCGCTCGCCCTGCGTCGCACGGTAACAACCCCTATTGCTGGGTTTGTGCAGTGCTCTGACTGCCCCGCTCACAATGTTTTCTGAACACTTAACTCGACTCCTTTGAGTTTCCCGTCTTGTCCGCCCAGTCTTCTGTATCCAAGGCTTTGTAACTTCCTTCAACAACGAGACTCAAAGTATAATTTGTGGTAACTCCTAAGTTACCTAAAGCTTGAAGAAAAAATCGTTTGGGATTCTATAAAATTCTAATTTTTGCTGATTATTGCAATTTCTTTAGCAAACTTTACCGATGATGAACATCATCATATACAAGTGGAAGTCCTTCATTTGGACTGATTTCAAATTATCTCTCTGAAATCTTTGTTCTCTCTAACCAAAGGAAGATGAGAACTGCCTTTAACATCATCAATAGACATGCATTTGATATTTCAAAGGGAGAAATGTGAATAGCTCGAAAACGACTAGGGTGAATGAAATTGGCAGTTTTCCCACTGGCCATATCGAGTTCGAAAGTGGTATTCTCGCTGTGAAACTAAAGTTGTTTTGGCACAAATGATAGTAGGTCTTGGACTCCTTTTTTGAAAGACGGCTACAGGAATAGAACGGCTAAATGGTCAATTTTTAGCTGAATATAGACTTTCCATAATTTGTACATTACAAATACGGAGGAGCACTTTGACCAACCGATCCAAAGAAATCAACTTTGATCAACCCTTCCAAACAAGAGAAATGGGCCGATCTAAACACCATTTCCGATCTGATTCACGTGATCTTTTACAGCGGTCATACCACCCAGAGAGTATATAGTTTCGCTGCAATTTTAATAAAATCATAACAATCTTGTTAAAAGACCAATACTCGTGGAAAACCTTGTTTAATTTCAAAAAGTCTGATAAAGTCCTGTTTTATGTCGTAGTAGTTGATTTTACTTGCATATATCATTTAAGCCATGATTTGGTTTGATTCAGGATTAAGATTCTACGAAAATGGCCCACTGATGTCCAAGATTACTCTTTTATGAATGTCTGCTTCTCACTGTTATGCTCTAAGGTAAAAGTCAGTCGTGCAGTTCTATTGCTTTCTATCGAAAGTACGGAACCACCTTTTTTTTCTCCGTTTTTGCATCTTTATTCCCGCTTGGTTGGGGTTAAGAACGACTTTCTGTTATCATAAGGAATGAATTGAAATTAAATAAGGTTATTGTTCGTCATACGTAGTGTTCTGGAATCTAAACTTTTGATATTTATTAAAGGAGGGATATTTTGGCGTATTTTAGTTTCATCTACTTGAAATTTGGTAGAATTAACATAGGAACTGTTATTCAGTGCAAATGTTTTCATAGAGTAATTTTGTTATTGGGAAGTAAACAAAAGTTTAATTTGTGATTTTGAAGTTCATCATGTTCATTTTACATCGCTTCAGAATGGTATTCTTTTAATAATATGAATGGTATAGGCATGATATACTTCGAAGCTTACTCGGAACATTCATAGGGCTAGTATTCAATATGGTAAGCGAGTGCCTTAACCGTTTTACTCTCATCTCACCGCGGCGCCATGACAAGCAGTGTTTCAGGTAAGCGTATTAGTACTATCCCGTTATGAAGCGAACGTCACCGGTCATAACTTCACATTAGAAACCAGTCGGTTTCGAATGCGAATTGAGTTTCCTCTTGAACAATGAATAACGTATTTACTCATTCTAAAACGTTTCGTTTCTGGAGCGATTAGCTCTTCCGATTGAAATTAATAAAACGCGTCAAAAATAGCAAAGAATATGAGATGAACACATGAAAGTAAGAGAAAGTAAGAAGCATGGTCTTACGGAGATACGAGATAGACAAGATTGATCTGAGAACAACGCGTGTTTGTCAGTGGACTTATGAGATCACGACACGATTGATATGCAACAGCATGGAGAAAGTAACATTATGTTCCGATCATGCGAAGAACGAAGCCTATAGCTCATTATACTAATTAGGTCTGTGCAACGCTTGTTCTCCCACTGTCTTTGCCTCAGACTTTCGCCGCTGAGCGATGGAGTCAACTTTCTTAGGAACTATTTCGCGGTGCTGTGCAAATACTTGAATGGACATGTAGTGAGCAGTTTGTGGTGTCCAAATACTTGAGTGGACATATACTAAGCAGTTTGTGGTGTCCAAATACTTGAGTGGACATATACTAAGCAGTTTGTGGTGTCCAAATACTTGAGTGGACATATACTGAGCAGTTTGTGGTGTCCAAATACTTGAGTGGACATATACTGAGCAGTTTGTGGTGCCCAAATACTTGAGTGGACATATCTTTTCACTAATGTGCTTTATGGATTTGCATAAAGTTCAAATTAACACAATGCATTAATTACACTTTTTTGATCACATTAATGCTAGAATTGTTAACAACCGTGAAGAAAATATACGCATCCTTTGAAATTCTTTCAGACTTGATATTAATGCTTAACACATTCAGATGCCCTCAGTTTGCAGTGATGATTAGTAAATTCCGATGCCATCATTGAATACTGATACCTGGGACACACCAATACCTTCGATGGATACTGATGCTTGGTTATGAATTTTTACCATCAGTGGCGAGGTTGAAATCCCTTTTTGATGTTTAAATATTCTCATGACCGTTCTAAATCTCGATGATTTTTAGTTTGTTTTGTCTCTCTTCCTTGTACCAGCTCGTTTGTTGTAAATTTTTTTTTTCGTTGCGTATGAGGTGTAGGTTGTAATTCTAGTAAGAATTATGCGAGCAAAATTTATGCGTGATTCACTAGCAAAATTTTGAAAAATGGAGAATGAATAGTCGCCACTTATTCTTGAAATGACGCTTTGGTAAATTTTAGTGTGAATTCAAACGTAGAAAGTCGTAGCAAAATCTTTTTCCTGAATGGCAACATTCAAAACATAACTCATAGTTCGTACAAAAGGAACTTTTATCTATACTCACCATTTCAACATCTGCACAACTGAAGTGACAATGTTTTCTTGTAATAAAGCTATAGTTGGCCTGCTTGGTTGTATTATGATGTTAAAAGCGAAGCTTATCATCGTGATACCTGCGATCGTCTGAATGGCTGGGAATTTTAGAGTTTACGGGTCGTAATTTATTTCCTGCTCCTCCGCAGAGTGCAGCACACCGCGCTTCTCGTGCACCACCATCAAGAGCTGGTTGAATGCTTTCACCGTTACACCCGCAAGTCACCTTCTCGGGGTGTTGCTCCCGCGCTCAGTTCTGGCCCGACCAAACCTTGTCCTTCCAGGGCTGACGACCGAGACCGTCTGCTAATCGCGTTCCTCTTTTGTGCGCTGGAATGCTATGAAAGCACAGAATCTTCTTGTCTAGAAGTATCATTCTTATGTAGAAATAAATATGAAAATTGCTGCTCGCGAATTTCATGGTTAAACCTGCGTTCGAATTTAGTTGAGTGACTGACGCCTTTCTGTCAGGTTGAGGTAACTTTCGTTGTCTATCTCAATGTGCTTTCACCGAGCCTTCCTGAATATTGATTCGTGATATTGGTTGTGTATTAGGGAAAAAGTCGTTTACGCTTGAGTTGATGTGAAAGGATTCAAGTTTAGTGGCAGGAGCAGAGCAGATTCACCTTGATTTAAGCCTTACGCTCATTGAGGTTTGATCATTTGCGTCTAACTTTTGCATGAGGAAGCAAAGATAAAGACGCAATTCAACACAAAGTTTGAGCTCAGACTCACTGCTGCCTGAAATGTAACCTATCATAACAACGACCTTATACACTACCGAATGCAGTACGTATACATTGCACTTACCCCCACAGTTGCATCCTACAGCGTGCTTGCAACCAAAGGTAGCGTGCGCTTGCACTAACATATAGAGTGTGTTTGCAGCCATTAATAGAGCGTACTTGCAGCCTCATATGGCTTGCTCATCCACATACATGCATAAATGTGGCGAGCACTTCAACTCTTGGTTGTGGTCTGCACTGAACGGCGAGCGTGCAGTCTACCTTCTGAAGAGCGGATCTCACGTCGAACATTTCCGGCTCTTTATTACGGTCAGCAACGTAGCTATGTTATCTGCAATCCAAGCCCTCGCGCTGTCTGAGTACTGTTGGATAGAACTTCAAGGAATACTTATACATACCTCTGCTCAAGTTTACCTCTATAGTACAAGTAAAAAAATATCTTTTTATGATACTTTCACAGATCATTGTTATTGGAGGCATATTGTTTACTGTGGCTCAATTTATAAACGTAAAATACGTCCCTGTGGAAATAGCGTTACGTTATTTTAGTCCTGAAAGAGCAAAAAAGATTCAGCGTCGTTAAAACAAGAGAACTATTCTAAGTGAAAACCTTTTTGATTTCTGTATAACTTATTTACTGAAGTTCTTCTTGAGGTCATTTGCTTTGTCTGAGTTTATTGAACATCGTTTCTACGATACCTTTGCAGGTCATCTTAGTTGTACTAAAGTTTTTACTAAGCTTACTTCTAGCACAGATTACGTTTCCATAACTATCATTAGTCTTTTCATTATTTATTTTATAAGCATTTCTTTCAAATAATGCGGATGGCTTAGCATGAGTGGTTCCCGGAACATTTTTCTCATGCATCTTATTCTTTTTTTTTCACCCACAATTTTGACAACAATGTGGTGAAACTTGGCGTAGGCAATTCTGCAGAACATAAGTATTTGAAAACCAGTGTTTGCAACGCCATTAGTATGTGTACATTATTTTAGGATTTTGAGAAATTTTGTACAGGACAAATAATTCGGAATCGGTATTTTGGAATACCTACAACAATGAATATAAATCGCAATTTTACTCACACGCAGTAGTTTATGGATACACACGATTGTTCTTATATTTTTTATTTAGTAGATTGGGTTGTAAGTTAGTTTAAACTTCCCTAACCACAACAAAGGAGTGCTCGAGAAAGAAAAGAAGGAGGCACCATTGAAATGGAATTCAGAAAATAGGGAATTTATACACAAAGTGTGTACTCAAACCCTGCGCATTGAAACAGCTAGATTAAAAGAAGTTTGTGTGAGAAGATGTGAGTTGAAAAAGACTGTAATGGGCACTGAAAAAAGACAGCAATAGGCTTAGAAAATGTAGTCAGGAACAAATAAAAACTATTTGTGTCAACAAAAAGAAAGCTTACCAAGCAATAAGATCTGATTTTCATATCTTCCTCCTAGAAGCACTACACTAATTTCTTTTTTATTTGTCCTAAACTTAGGAAGGCCTGAAGTAAAATTTTTCTAGAATTAAATCATAATACGATGTATTAAAATTTCTAGGGTACAAACATTTCTTCATTTTAAAAACTACTGTAGCAATAAAAAATATTGAAAACAATACAAATAGGCTGTCGAGTTCACATAGTAGAGAATCAAGTAAAACTATACATTTCAATGGAGTGATGGCAATCTCAGTCTGACTCTCAACATACGGGAACATTTGTTGGTCTGCTCTTTAGGTCTTGCCAGTTCGGTTTTTAAGTGTTGTTAGTTAGCTCTCTAGGATCTGTTGGTCCGTTCATTAGGATCTGTTGTTTCGTTCATAAGGTTATGTCGATCCGCTCTTCAGCATATGTCGGTTCGCTCTTTAGCTTATGCCTGTCCTGTCTTAAGCTCATGTCGTTCCTTGTTTTAGCTTATGTCGGTCCTCCCGTCAACTTATGTAGGTTAGCCCTTTAGCTCAAGTCTGTCAGGTCTTTAGGCTATGTCGGTCCAGTCTTCCGGTTATATTTGAACCAGTCCATGGGGGACGCTACGCTCCTCACTTCTGCGCTGGTTACAAGTTGACACACATTGAGTGCCCCACGTTAGCGCGCGAGTTATTTATGGTATTCTAATTCTCTTGAATGAGAGAATCTCAAAGCTTGTCGCTTTGAGTGAGCATCGCATTCAATTCAAGGCTTATAATTCGTTGGTGTGTTGTCTTTAAAGGTATTTTCGGGAAATGCTGAATTCACCTTCTATTCAAGTTACTTTGGATATATCGTTTGACTTCACGAGTACCCACTAACGCAAATCATCTTATAAAATATTCTTGAAAAATGTCAAAAAATTTATTGTATGCATGAATTTCCAATGTTCTGCGTGCTTGTTACATCATTTAGACATCTCACGACTTACATAACTAGGCTTTTAATCTGTCATTAAAGCACTTCACTTTTGACCATAAAAGTATCCCTTAGCGAACTTCCTGCGTTCAAGTGGGCTAATTAATCTAAATATCAACTGGTGTGTTTGCTTTTCGCATCATCATAAACGTGAAGAATATTGATAGCAAGTCTTTAGCCACCGTTCAAAATCGCTCTCAAATTAAATGCCAGTTATCGAATCGGGGTAGCAGTGAGGGGGTTAGAATTTCACAATGTTAACTTTTTCCTAATGAAAAAATTCTGCATAACCGCTTTTATGATTCACAGTTACTGTTTGGATCTTGACATCAATGTATTTAGCTGCCTGTTTTCCTCCTTTGGACTAAAGGTTCAAGAGCATCTTACTCAATTGCTCGCTTGCACTTTCTGCCACCGAGTTTCTCCAGAGGGAGGCCAAACTTTCGAGTACAGCGAACCTTTTCCCTTTTCTTCACTTTCTCGAACTCTCTGAATGAAAGAAACAGTTTCTTGGTATGTCACGGAAAGAAGATTACAGGCAGACAACTTTCTCTTATCAACATCTGAAAACGATAAGGAAATTCAATGTTGTTTTCGGGAATGTGTTTCTCTGTGAAAAAATTATTTGGGTTTAGAGAAATTTAGCCGTCTTCGGAAAGTCCTTTTCGTGCTAAATATTTCAAATCAGTGCAGAATTAACAAAATGTGATTCATATCATATTTTATTATACATGCATATAATATCTTTCATCTGCAAGTATTTGAAATACTCTAACTCGAAAGCGACTTTTCGAACTTGGTTAAATTTTTCGGAGCAAAAAAATTTTCACATGGAGAAGTACTTTCCCCGGAATCAAGATTGTATTCATCATTGTTTTCAGATGTTGATAAAAGAAAGTTGTCAGCCTGTAAGCTTCTTTCTGTAACATCAAAAACCTGTTCATTTTTAGATATATATATAATGCATATTCGTATATATATGTATATATACAGTTTTATGCACGTATGTATAAACATGCACCCTAACAGCCCTTGAAGTATGTGTATATATATATACAGCAAATGTATATAAATTAATATTTTAGTATGGATAAATATATATCTGCCAATTATATATAAATACTATATATAGATATATATATTACTGTATATGTATATATTAACATCTGCAATTTTTAGGCAATTTTTTCAACACAGAGTCAATTTTTTATGGGCATTCGAGTTGCTGATAAAAATGTTAAATTTTCAGGTAATGATATGGTTGTCACACTTCTGTGGAATTTTCCAAATATTCGAATTTAAGTAAGAATTCAAATTCTGTAAGTTTCCTGCGAATTATATCACACAAGTGAACGGAAAGCACTAATGTTATATGAGCAGAACAGTGAAAAGATGAATACTGCTAATGGTGCTCTATTTTTGCGCTGAAAACATAAATAAACAAACATCGATCGAGCTACGAAGGGTGAGTCGCAAGGGCAAGACTGGCTGTATAGCTTCATTCAGCGCCGCTCGGTGTGCTAGACAGTTTACTTACAGTGCACCTTACATTTGACCAGCTCATTTTTGTAACTTATTTCCTGTTGATGTAAGAACTGGAAGCTAAAAACCGTCTAACTCTTGTCTACATATTAGTTGCTATCATCAAGTGTTAAATGTTGAGTTTTTCTTTTATTTTTCATCATTTATAGCTCCCATTCAGGTATCATTGGCGCACAGCGTTCCTGCCATTCTAATTTAATAGTGAAAAAATTCCTGTCGCCTGTTTTCAAACGATTGCTTTCCATTTCGAATGTGAACTTTCTCTTCACTAAGTTGCAGTTAGCCTCCATGCTAGAACGATGATTTCTGCGGCCTTTAAATTGGAAACACTGTTATAGTTTACCACAAAAAGAGCTCGTTGAGCATGACAGCAATGATAGCTCATAGAACTTATCCCCACTTACGATTGAAAAAAAATATCAAAGAGTCACTCGCCTTCGTGAGTTAGAGTGAATGCTATCATCAGGTTTTTTGGTACCTTCCTACTTCAGCAACAGAAAGACCTGCGAGAAACGAGCGGACCAGCACCCAAAAGCCGTCATGAACAACAGGAGCATGCAAGAGCTGGAACTGTCACCCGGACTATCACTGCGCCGTCGAGCCAGCAGCAGCAGCCCGCTGGAGCACTTTCCAGTTTCACCTTAGTTTGACTTTGCGGGCCCTCGCCGACCAGCTCCCCCTTCCTCCGAGTTCAGCTGCACCTTTCGCTCGGCGACCCTCGGTAGGTTACCACTTGGCCTTTTCCTGCATATCCCGAACTTAATTAATCCTTTTACTATTCCAGAATGGAATTTCCGAAGAAAATCAATCTGGTTGAACCGCTTAACCAAACTAAACTGGAAAATCTTTGATGCAACCCTCGGGACTTGTTTCCGGCCAAATAGGGGATTTTTTACGACATTCACGCTCTTGTGTCACATCGGACGATGATTTTAACTCTCATTAATCACTGTTCCCTTTTTTGCCGAACTCTCTGCACTTATGTTGCTTCATTTTACTACAAAACAGGTTTATTGAGTGACTGAGGCATCACGCCTCATTCTTTCCAAAACGTTATTACGCTCGGAGATAAAAATGTTCAGAAGCTTTCATCATAGATTACACAACGTCGAATGAATTCGTTTCAATTTGAAGGTAACGGTTTTGCGACTTGCTCTTACTCCTTTGACATTGAAATTTACTGACTGTGTTCTTCAATTGTTTCTATTCTAATTAGTGTTCATGTTGACTACAAAAAGTATTATTTCAGTAGAATGACACCATTTCTTTGAGCCGCAAGTTGAATTTTATTGTTCAAGCCAAGAACTTTCGGTGGAGCAATAGATGAAAGGTACACATCGAGACGCATCACTCTATGTCACTGTGGAAAATATGTCTTGACCTTCAGGAAACTGAAAAACAGCCCTAGGATGATAAAATGTTATACTCGACAAACTAAATACATCGGATAATTCTCATGGCGTGTACTCCATACTTTCACACACGCGCTTTAGGCAACACTGTTAAAACTTTTAGTTATTATTTTAATTTTATTGTAGTAATTTTTAATTTTAATTATTATTTATTTTTTCAGCGTATATTTAGATTTACGATATATAACGTTTAAATCTCTTATTAGGATAATTGTAACCAATGCACGTTAATTTATTACCTAGAACTACTATGAAATAAACTTATTTGTTAGCTGAAAAGCTTGTTATGTCATATATTTTTATCTCATGAAATAACCTGCACACTGAGCCTCGCTTTGACGATTCCAATTAAATCAAAAACTATGTAGTTGCATTAAATAGTTGCATTCAATAATAAATTGTAACGCGTATAGACCACATGCAAGCACTGACGGAGGTAGGAAGCAAGATTTATCATATTTTGACATTAGATTTAGTGCGAGTAGAACTAACGTTGTAGGAGAACGTAACTTGGACACAGCCCACTTGAATCCCAATGCCAAAATTGATCTATGTAGGCTATGCGTGCCCGCTCCAGGTAGCAATACCATGAATTTTTATGGTATGTTCAAAGAGAAAACAAGGCAGATATATTCAGGCTAAGTTAGACGTGGATATTATGAGATAAGTTAGATTTTTTCATTTGAATTGAAGAATATTGAATCTGGGATGGTAATTTTAATCGACAGTGAGGATTATTATTTTGGTCATTGTACTTTTTCGAATCCTAGATGTTGATACTTGTAGGCTATTATTGTGCTCCTGTTCCGAGTCGCATGGTGCAGCCCCAGGATCAGACCGCCCACTTCCCAGGAGCACCTACAGTGCGCGAGTCTTTGCCCTGTTTCCTGACTTGTTCTGCCGGTGTTGGAGCAGGTGTGGGAGTGAGTCACAATGCTCTTTTGAAAATGCACGGTGTTAGTTTATTACTTACAGTAATTTATGAAAACATTGTATTTGTTACTGAGAGTAACGGAAAGCATGTAACAGCTCCACGTACTCGAGCAATAATTTTAAATTTGTTGTGATTTTTAATTTAATCGCATTTTACGAGTACATCCAAGGGTGATCAGATCCAGGGTAATTTTTAATCTTCCCCGAAAACGCTTACGAGTTCTATGTTTGCTATGTATGTTCTCTGCTTGAATACTGCCATCCCCTGTGTCAACATCTTTTCCTGGATTATACCTTCGTACAACATCGTCTTTGACGAGCGTGAGGTCACATTGCGTATTTTTTTGTTTTTACCTGCTGCTAACATTTTAGAGATCAATTATGATTTCTCCTTCTTTGAAAGCATCGAAAAATTTTCCATATTTATTGTAAAATTTGCCACAAATTCTTCAAATTCCCAGTGAGATGCTCAAACACAAGTTTCACGTTACTGAGACACAGAAAAATCATTGAAATTTAAGGCATTATGCAAGCCAAACATCTTACTTCAAGTTCTTGTTTCTTATTATTTTTAGAATTTTATAATTATAATTCTCTATGCTAGCATATGAGGGCTCGTTAATTATGTAAACATTTGTAAATGCGATGTGTCAAATATATCAAAGAATATAAAGTACAGAATAAATCAATTAGGATCTTCCACGTAATAGTCGAACTTAGTAGACTTGGTAAAAAACACGACGTGCTTTTATCTGAGTAGGTTGTAGCTGATGGGGCTTGGAAAAATGTGATACTGGCAAGTCGTGAGTTCTGAGACGCTGCAGATGCGCAATCAGTAGATGCAATCTATTCTTTAATTTATTTCCTTCTCTTCTTTCAATTATTGTGGAGTTTGGTTCGCAAGCGTTTTGGTTCTGGCAAATTCCTTATTGTCGTTCTTCCACCTAAATCAATGTTAGGAACGTTTTTCATGAGAACATCGCTATCCAGATACATGAAGTAGTTTTTCGTCATAAGTTTCGATTAAACTTGCTCTGTGAGCAAAATACTCCTTCAATCTTGAAATTAAAAATTATATGAAGGTACCATGTCATTAATTTATCGCTATGGTAGATTTTCATATCTGGAGATGATGGTGCTCGATGCAATGTGTTACGGTCTCAAGGATTTACTAAATTTTTCTGCCTACAGGTATTCTCTCTTCTTAATGTGGTTTTAGTTCCGAAAAATTACATCTACTAACGCCATTACACCCAAGTTCTCTCAATTTTTAAGTGTTCCTAAGATTTTTCAGTTGCACTTCTTCATGATCGTTCACATTTCCTCCTCAATTTGCCCACAGTTACAGCACAGTTATTAGAATGCCGATCATGTACACTTGGCATTGAACATAATCCGAAGGTGATAGAGAGTCTTCTCGATTATTACGAAGATACGATTAACAGCTAGAATAAATATAAAGCACTTTACGAACTCTTTTTGCCTCATTTCGGAGGTGTTCAACTCCTATTAACATTAGGCGTTAGATTCCACACAATGAGTGTGTTTCTAGTTGGGAAAGTTTCTGCAAAAAGATTTATTGGCTTTTTCTAAATTTGTGATGCCTGATCGGTTTCCTCGACTAAAAACATTTCAAAAAAGCAACCGCGCACTACTGGTTTTCTCTAAGGTTGATCATTCTATTAACGACAACTTTTTACCAATTCTCGCGTAGTGTGCAGTTCTGCCTAAATAGACTTCCGCTCTCTCATGTACATAAAGCGATATCTCCTACAATACAACAATCTTAAACGTGACTTAAAGCAACTGTACTAGTCAGTCTGTCCTTTTTCTACCTCGACAGCAGACTTAACGACAAACGTCTGCGCACCACTTCTAGGAAGAACTCTTTTGGTCTCCCGAGAAAACGGCTTCAACCGGCGTGTTCTGCTGCTTGAATCGCTCTTATTGGTTCGTGGCTGTTGCGAGCAAAAAAATATCTCTTAACGTTTGAAGTGTGGATCTTTTAATTTCTTTAACGAATAATTTTTTAAAACAAAGCATTGAAAGTCGCTCAAAGTCACTTCAAGGCTCATGCATAATCGCTTAATTCTAGCGCTTGTTTTACGAATGGAAAACAAGCATGAAGCTTTCAAAACTCTTCATTTTAATTCATGCATGCTAGCATAAAATAACAGATACTATTATTTAATGGATATTTGATTTTTTTTGTAACTGATACCTTCTCGCAATTTGTATAATAAATTCAGAGACAAATTGTGAATGAAAAATCCACGGACATTTATTTCACGTTTCATTTATCTCGATTCAATTCATTTCAGGGAAGGTTTTGAAATAAATACACATTTAGCTTCAGGCAAATTTTACGACGAACACGATTGAAGATAATTGAATTTATTTTTAATATTAGAGAAACATTAAGTTTATAATTTTCTATATTTCGAAATGGTGGTTGTTCGATTTTTAATGTAAACTTGGTGGTAAATAAAAATTTTTCAAATTTTTGAGAAACTGCACAAAGTCGTCTAATATGTGGTACATGTTTCTAAAAGAAAGCCGTTGTAAGTTTTTCCAGAGGTACACAAACAGCACACGGGAAGTTAAACCTACGTTAAATTAGTATTTCTACATCACCCGTACATGATGTATATATATTCAACCCATTATCACGTGTGGTACACTAGCCGTATGGTTATCTTTGTTCAATTCCTTCATGCCCCAAAAAATTCTCCATATTTCTCAAGGTTTTTTCCCTTTTTTTCGGGTTTTCATAGGGAAATATTACTGACGTTTGATACTGCAGTGGTAGGTGATTGGTCACGCTCATTTTATTCTCGCTGCATTTCGAATACTAGAAATTTTATCTCTCACATAGTTATACTACAAACAAAAAGCGATCACCTCAACCGTAGTAGGTTTTGTTGTTTTGTGAATTTATCAGCATTAATAATTATTTACCATGACAATCTCATTATTTTTGCGGTTTGTCGGTCATGGGCTTCTTAAATTTCTTATTCATAGGATATGATCAGCTTCTATTAGGATGAACTTAATTAATCGCTACTCCTGATCATCCCTTCCTTTGGATAAAACTATTTACAGCTCGTGATTAGCTCTTATTTAAATTAACTTATACCCAATGGGTAACGAAAATGACAAATTGAACGGAGTGAGAGCAAATGGAATATGAGACGAATCAACTTTGACCACGAATTGCGTCGTCGAGATAGTGCTTGAACGTTTCATGGAATGGACAGAGAGCAATTAGTTTGCCCCGAGGTTAAACCCGAACACTTTTACTGTACTTAAGCATTTTCTCTCAATGCAACCCCTCACAACAGAACCGAGCCAGTTAAAAGACGTCAGTGTGCGCAAGGTACGCGGGCTTTAGAAGTTTCCATGTGTTGCAGACAGAGCTCGCAGAAAATAAATTTATTGTGTATGATAATTTAATGCCTGAATTTCCCTGTTAGGAGAAATCCAGATTACCTAAGAATATTCATCTCTGTAAGAATGTGATCGTGAATTTCCAGTATTTCTATTGTTCTTACGGTAAATTGTTTCAATGGAGTACGATTTGAAACTGTGTTGGAAGCTTGCCTGATACTTCATTCGATAAAATCGCTCATTTTGACCACTTTAAGAAACATCAACGTATAACTCTCTTGTGGTGATACAATACATGCATTGAGGTCCTCAATATTGCAGAGCGGCACTCATTGATTGTGAAACACACGATTTTGGTTACTGAAAACTGACTGGATAGCATTTACAAGTTTTGACCGGTGTAAAAATTTTGTTCGCTTGTTTCACTGATTCTCTTCATACATTTTCAAATTAAATATTTAAACCATACCTGTGAGTCATACAGCTCTGGACATTATTTGGTAATAAAATAAAAAAAAGACAACATAATAAAATAATATGGACGGAAAATATTTCTGAAACTTGATAATGAAGCTTAGTATAACATTTATGCTGATCTATAAAGTTTGATCGCCGAACCCTTCAGAAAATGTAAAATAAATCACCTAGTCAATTCATTCAGCCATTCATTATGATATAACAAGTAATTTATTACGATCCCATGCGATTAAATATCATTATTAGCTCTCTGACATCAAATTTAAATCTGTTGATCAAATCTGCTCCATGTTTAACGACAGTGGAATTCAAATGTCGTGCTGCTGATTGCTAATCCTTTAATGGACCGAGCAGATTATTGCGCTCACTGCCACGCAAGCACGTGCGTGTTAACATATATAAATATTTTAACGTTCATTAGAAGAGCATAAAATAAAGTTATAACCATTTATTAACTTGGAAACCGTTTACCAACACCTCGAAGCAGGACAATTAGTCTGAGAGTGATAGTTAGAGTGCCTTGTGTGTGAAAGTGAGCAGCCAAGATGCAGCTCAACATTGCTGTCGAGACAGATGTACAGGAGCGACATCGTTTGTCGTACTCCAGAGCTGTAATTCAAAAGAAAGTTGCCAATCTGTAAATCATTAAGAACTATGAATGTATACGCAGACACATCATGTGTTTTGTCTTAGCTGCCTCAACTTTTTTACTACTCAGCGGAGTCCGAATCAATTGGAAGCATTCAATTGTTCGACAGCTATTCGTACAAATAGGACCGGTAATTTTTTTTTTCCACGTCTATTTATATTATCCTATGTTGGGTTTTCTAGTTTTCACAGCTTGCCAGACAAATCCACAAAAGCATGATGATCATAAGGCTTCCCTGATAAAGACTTTTAATAATAAATATGTAGAAAATGTTCGTTTGATAGACGACGACGACTCATTCCCAAATTGAATTGAATCATTACTCACGTCAATGAACATTGTTTCTTCTACTCCTGAAATTAAGGAACTGGACGTTTGATGCTGGTACTAACGTAACATACTGTATACTTAATTTCAATGGCCCGATTATGCTGAAATTATCAGTTTTCACTAGTTGAACGTTTACATAGTCGTCCATCAACTCTGCAACGAAAGAAAAAGTTTTCTACTGTTTCGTTTTTACAAGGCGAAAGTAACGAGCACAAAAACTTCAACTTCTTCTCACATAAATGAATGCACTACCTATCAGTGTATCAACATGTTGGCGTTTAAGGCTTCTCGTTTTTTTAAAGTTAATTATTCTTCGACGTAAATAGAATGTTAAAACAGGGAATCGCAGATGTGGTTTGCTTCATTCTATAGCACTGTTTACCTAAATTATTGTTTAAGACTACTTGACGCCCTACTATTTTTTAACAAATTCCTACTTCATAGGTAAGTACTTTGAGGGAAAATATTGGAGGGAATACTTGTTAGTGTGCGTTTGGTTTCAGAATGTATGCGCTTCATTTGATTAAAATAAGACTTTCCACATTATTAATTGATCAGCTCATCTTGTACTTCTGAAAAATATTTTATTTCGCATAAAATCGATGAAATATATCATCGCTTAGATAGCGTTACACTTTTTTCTCTCCCACCAGCCTTGCAATATAAAAACAACGTGAATTGACTTTACAAAGTATTGCCTCATGTAATTTTTTATAAATTATCCCTTTGGTGTTATCAAGTAAAGTAGACTAACAGAATTGATGCCGATGCTTTAATGGTCTTCATATAATTTTCAATCATAATTAATGCCTTAATTTTGTAGTTTTTCAACAACCAATCTAAATTATTGTTCCGTAACATTTACTTCGAGTTTTCAAGGAAATCAAGTAGTTTCTTTGTAAGCTAGCGTACCTTGTAAGCGAAAATTTCACTTGTATCTGATTTTACAATTTCTACGCTCATTTACTCCATGACGAACGAAACAACAGAGTCCATTAACAAAATTGGTTGAATGTGGAACGAAGAGCGCTGCAGTTATGTATGTTCCAGCATATCTAGTTTCTGATTTCCTGGTGGAATTCCGAAGCGACTACTAAAAGTACCTCTAGAATCCTTCCAACAAAAAAGGCGAATGAAAGAGCAAAACATTGATTTGACTCTTTTCAGATTTATATGCGGCTGACGAGAGACTTTCTTTTAATTAGATCGTATAAATTATTTATTGATCGTGGTCACGTAACTTAAATCCTTGTAAGTGACCACCCGCTCAATGCGTGCGACAGGATATCGTTCGTTAGAACCCAGAGCTACGGTAACTAGTAGACAGCACTCTTTTTAAAAGAGCCTGTCGTGATGGCCATTTGACGAGCATCTGTTCCCTGCCTTGTCAACTCGACAGTTTGTCGAGCCACGTACACGTCCGTGATCTTGAGTGCCGATCTCAATCCGGTTCAAAGCTCTTCTGGAGAGATCCTTCGCGAAGACTTGCAGTGCTGTGCGTCCGGACGATCCTGACCGTCCGAAACGTACTGGGTCACAGCGGCTTCGGTTTCATCCAGGAGTTAAATGTCAGGTCCAGTTACCTACACGGTTCTGCGTATTCGCAAACACCCACGTACCATCGACAAACATGACTTCAGAGCGCCTAAAATATCATCTCTTTCTCTATAAACGAACAATTCTATTCAGTTAATTGCGCTCAGAAACAAGATGGTAGTCAGGCCAACCCTAGCGTCGAGAGGCGGCTAACGGGCCGGCGTAGGTGAGTGACCCGGTCGCTTCCATAGCGCCATTTGGGGGTGCTGGTGGCAGGGTAGAGGTGCCGGGCGGCGCAACCGCGGTATTGGGTGCTGTTGCGCCAGACGTACTGCACTAAGGAGGTTGCGTGCTCTTGTGGAGGTGAAAATTGGTACACTAGAGACGCTACTTCATAATGCAGAGATTTTGTTGTACGCGGTAATGCCTGTTTTGCTGTGTGGTGAGGTGCGGTGATGAGTGAGATTGAGTTTTGAACTTATTCATGTACTGTTCGAGGATGGACCATGAGTTTTGTCAAGTTCAGAGGTTGTACCTCAATGGTAATATTCTGCTGGGAAGTATGGGTGTTCTTCACTGATATTCTTAAAGTTAAACGCTTAAATAGAAAGGCAGAAGCCTTCAAATATTGCTGAGGCTCCTTTAGCCATAACAAGACATGATCAATTCCGAGTAGTCGAAATGTTTTTACGTCTTTTGCCTACGCACGATGATATTCCGGCAGTAATTTCATAAACTTGTATAACCAGTTCATTCTCTGATTTACAGTTTGTAACCGAGAGATATTTTCTTCTGCCATAATAACGAAATGAGCCGAGCATGAGGAGTATCGTCCACTACCCTCACGCGTAATTTGGAGTGATCCTGACCTGCTATAGGCGTGTTAAGTGAAAGTTTCCGCATTCTCTGCAGGGTGGAGAAACTAATGAAACTTCGATGCTGCCACTCGGCACTGTCATTCGTTCGTGCAGCCCGCTAGCATAACATCATTTTGATTTATTTGAATACTCATGAATTTTACGTCGATTGTAACTGTTTCTTTATCAGTCATGTTCTGACTGCAGGAGATGAATTTTTCAACAAATGGGAAAATTATGTGTTACATTGTGCTCTTGTGCTAAATATTTCTTATTTTGAAATTACTTCAGAATTTTTGCCTGTGACTATTGCTTTGCTAATTAATAGTCAACTTTATCAATTCAGAACTTCTATGGAAAAACGCATCTTGGCACGGTAAAAAAATGTACCACATTAATAACGAATGTTTTTTAAATTTCAGCGTGATCACCATGAGGGAATAATTTATAAGCCATTGTTTCAGTAATAACGTAAAAGCTCCAGCACAATTTGATAAAATTTCCCGATAAACCCGCTTAGATGAGATAAGCTCTAATCATTCATCTTTGTGGCAACATGACATGCAATTATGACTTGCAATCACCTTGAGATTTTTTACGCATATATCAGTCAATATTCCTCTTAAGAGGAGCCAAATTTTATCCGAATTATCTCCTTTACTTCATGAACACCTTTTATACCTTCCCTACATTGGAAATTTCGTTTCGTGGAGCGTTGCAACACGAGCATTTTGTTCGAAATCGCCTAAGAAAGCACTTTCCGCAGCACTTTGTGTACCCTCAGTTATTTAAGCAAGCCGCCACTTGGGTGCCACTTAATTTAGCCCGGGGCCGCAAGCAGCAGCTTGCTAGTGACGTTTGAACTTGACCGATAAGCTCGCAAGCAATTTTCCGCGCATGCACCATTCGTCATTCCTCAACTCCTGGTCCCGTTGCGGTTATCTGCAAGAAAATGCCTGCATCTGCTCTCTTGTAATTGCTCTCGATAAATTCACGCAACGCTTCTGTCACTCAACATTTGAACGTAAAGAGTTTTTCAATTTACGGAGCGAATTTGCTTTTTTCGACTTGGGACCTTAATCTCGGAAAATTAAGAGTATTTTAATTCTAGTAATTTTTATCAATAGAGAGTTTCGGCCTTTTTGATACGAATAAATTTGTTGCATCATGCTGGCGATAATTTTACGTGAAGCACCATTTTACAACAGTTGTTGCTGCGAGTGTTATTTCTCATCTAAAAATGTGCTCATGATTTCCAAGCGAGAAATTCATAATTAACGATTTTTGAGAAACAGAAATACTTATAAATTTGTATATGACTTTCATTATAATTGACTTCGGATGAAAGACTATTTCATCTATGCAATTTTTGTTTTCGAAAACTGTCAAAACATCATTACTACATTCAGCTAAGGAAATTTATCCGTATACCACTGAATGAAAATGTCGAACATTCTCTATATTTTTTAGGGTAAATTGATGACAAGATAATGGAATAATTTCCTCTGTACGAGTGTATTTTCTGGTAAATTACGTTACGATATATTAACGCCACGATTTTTGTGTAACTGCCTTCAGTACCCATCAAATCGGTAACATAGCGATATTTCCTTGTGCTATTAGGGAACCCCGATTCCTATTTCATACGACGCAAAGTTGCATCACTTTACCATTCTTTTGATATTCTAATTGTGTGCCGATGCACAAAACAACATTACATTGCGTCATCACCAGTTGTATTGATGTCTAATAAGTAAAATACGTTTATTTTCTCTGACGCATAGCATCAATATCTATAAATCACTCATACTGAGAGATAAGATTTTTTGGCCTCAATTTTAAAAATTAGCGATTTTTTTCTAATCTGTCACACCAGGCGTTTCCCTCGTATCTCAAGTGCGAATTTTAATTTTGACACCATCAGGCATCAGTTCTCAAAACTTTCTCATACTGAACTCTGATCCACTCATGAACTATTTTATAGCCAGGAAACAAAGTAAGAAATCACAATAACTCTCTCTCCAGCGAGAGAGAATATTGCCTCCTTGTTCTTGCGTTGCGTTGTTGGGTGTCGTCTACAGAGCATAGGAAGCGTGACACTTGCGATGTACGCCCCCGACACACACTTGTGCTCTGCTGAACACCTGAATGACGAGAATTCAAGTGAAACTCCGTCATTAAATGCCATCATACTCTTTTTCGCAGATTCACTTTCGGGAACGGTTAGTGCTTGCGATCCGATCGCTTAACTCACTTTAAGGAGGAAGCATGTAGTGATAAATGCCATGAAATGTGATACTTAAGCAATATGATTTCGTACGCTTGCTATTTTTGTTGCTTCTATTCAAGGATTAGTTCCATAGAGAGGTATTTAAACCGATCGTATGCCGTACTTCTCATTTAAGTACTTACTTAAGTAAGTATTTAAGTACTTCTTATTTATGTACAGTACTTCGTATGCAGTACTTCCGATGGTTTAATTAATTTATGCTGATTGAAAAGAATTTCATGCTTTTTTATGTGAAAATATATTTTATACAGAAGAACTGTCTACGCCTCCCGTATGACCTCTCAATTTAACTGTCAGTAGTGCTTCTGCAATAAAATGACCTCTACGTACGTAACTTCATATCCGGGTGAAGTTTTCAAAATATTGTAAATTTAAAGTGAAAAATTTTGCAACTGCACACATTTGTCATCATGTAATTTCATTTTCTGTCGCTACGGAGATGTCATAAAATAGGCACAGAATGATACAAATTATTCTCACCCACAGAACAGCTCCGAATTACTACAGTAAAGGTTTAGGTTTCAAACTCTGCTAAAACCTCAACCTGGATGTGCGAGCTGTTCCTTGGAAAGATTCATGTCTTGAGCGCGCAAAGCTACCAGTTATTAAAATCTTTCCAGTTGAAAATAAAATAACCATGCATGTCGAAATACCGGCAGAGCGCAATAAATTTAATAGGTCCCTCCATATCTTCATCAGATCTGCCTATAGTTCTCCTTTAACCTCATACACACGCTTTATGTACTGAAACCGATGTATTTCATGTGTTTGTTTCTTTAGAAGGTTTAAAATATGGTCACTTTCTGTGGGCAACCGAACAGTTTTCTCGTTAGCTACACCTAAGAGCAGCTCATTTGCCTGTGTTAGCAGCCTCTTGAGAAACTTGGCCACAGAGGTTCAGGCAGTGAATTACTAGACACAACGCTTTTTATCCCCAAAAAAATGGTTGACAAATTTTCAATTCAATTTCGTAAATAAATTGCTCTTCGAGATCCTGAAGCTGGAAGACGTTCTTACACAGCACATGAGCGTAACCACTCGAGATGTTCATTCCATTTTATGCATGGTTCGGTATGTGAAATTGTTTTTTGTGTGATATTAAAACATTCCGACCAAGAAATAATGATCTTTGGGTTCAGAGAAAAAACACTCAATTTGTTTTTAGCTCTTTCACATATGAAGGTCGTAGATGCGGCAGTTACCTGCTCTGGTGTTCCATTTTTAGATTAATTTTTGCTGTCGTTCGAATCAACTTGTTCGAGGATCGAAGTTTGTTGGTGCCGGTGCACATGAGTGCTTGGGTACAGAGTGCATGGGAACAAATCGTAATAATATAGGAGACAAATTTCAAAAAATGACATGACAAATTTTCCAATCTTTCTTTTTGAACTTCATGTTAATTGAACTATTAATGAACATCACAGCATCATTCCCCCTTACACTAGATCTAGCAAATATCTTTCTCACTTTTTTTCAAAGATGAAAACATGTCTTCAAAGTATTGGTCTTTGCACCCTTCAGTTACAAAAGGACCACCATACTGAGGGTTTAATCCGATTGCTTTACCTACCGCTATTACAGAACCGCGATGTCAAATTTCAGCACTGCGTGACTGCTGTTCTGAAGAACACTACAGCAGTACTGCTCTAGTGGTGTTCCGCTGACCGAGGCTGCTTTATATACATCTATAATGTGCTAGTGCTCTTTGAGTATACAGAATACAATAGAAAAGTAACATCATTTTGTAATTACGCCTCGTGCACGGCATTAAACTACTAACTCACCGATGCCTCGTAACAATTATCTCCACTGGTAAAGATTGTTTCATTTTTAGATCAATGTTATTAAAAAATATTGTCGATCCCTTACACAAGGCAAAAAATAGTACCGGTACGCCACATGAGATAGTTTGAGAAACATTGAGCTACAGAACTGCTGTGGCAGGTACTACTGCAGAACAACTTTTCCCTATTGTAGTTCGTGCATGACTTCTGTGCGAAAGCGCGCTGCAAGACTGCTCCACCGATGAGTGCATTGGTTGAGTGGTCACATGCTAGTGGTGACGCACATGCATCCTCTACGATGAGAGCAGTAGCGCAATCTGATGCCCAGCCGACAGACTTACTTGACCTTCTGAAGAGCAAACATTTCGCAGTTGTTTGTGGTTTCAGGCGTGCGTTTGAGTATGGATATATTAGCGCTCTTCTGTAGCTATTCCTTAGTTGGACATTTTGAGGTTGTGCATTATTTGATGGGCGTTGTCTTTACAATTAATTTTACATGAATAGATGGTCTTTATAGCAAGAACTGCATATTGGTCATCAATTGTGTTTTGTACCTTTTGAGAAACTGGCTTCTTTCAATTATGCTTAGAAAATATACTTATTCGTTTACACAATGGTATATTTTCTACAGCAATACCAAAGGACAAGAGTTCTTTTATTAACGTAAATTTTTATTTCTGCTACTGAAAATGTGAATATGACCATCAGATCATGAGACAGTACTTACGATACGACCGTTTCCTCATGTTGAACGAAAGTACAGATGTCTGTGCGTGAATGTCGACCTCGGTTGAATTGACTGCTCCTCTTCCTCCTCTGCTCCTACTAGGGTTTCTGTGCGTGATTTGTGGCACAGGATGGATTGAGATTTGGATGTCACTCAAGAATGGGTCTCATGGTTGGTCTTTGTTGCTATGTTGCTTTACATTTTATTTTATGTTTCATCAAAAACTAATCGCTTTTATCGGCGTTTTGGGTCTCCCTCCACCGGCGTTTCTTGGACTTACACCGTGCACTACACCACTTCTGTTTACTGATTTGCAAAATTTATGACATTAACTCAAGTCAATCATCATCGCAGTTTTAGTTGAATAGGTGTAATTTTAATTAAGTCTCTAAAAAAATTCTTTTTTTTTTCTCGTTATCATTTTTACAAGTTAATCAAACGTCGACGGTGAATTGAATACTTTTTCATATTTGAAATTGTGAGAGAAGTTTTCAAAAATTTGTTCATTCCAATTACGAGTCAACTGATTCGAAGTTCGACTGTACATATAGTGAGATTTTGGAACCACTCGCATGGTTCGCAGGGCTCAGTTGTAGCGAACTGTACCAGTCGAGGATTACAAGGACCACGTTGTTGCAGAGAAGGTCCAGAGGAACACAGGCTGTCATGAGAGGTCTCTTCGAAACGGGTCATTTTTCTTCTAAATTCAAGAATTATCAAACAAGGTACCAAAAACATCACTCAGGATTTTCGAATGGAAAATGTATATTTTCCATCCAATCACGGGCCTTTTAATTATTTCTTGGTGTAGGTGCAGGTTGGTTAGCCTACCTATCAGCGAAGGTGATGCCAGAAGAGCTTTTAAAACGTTTTTAAATCACTCACGAGCTTCATATTTAAAATAATTTTTTATCCACTCTGCATAATTTACAGAGATAGGAGATACCGACTGGAGCAGCTGGAGGGGCAACAGCTGCTACAGCGCTTGGGGAGTTCTTCACCCAATACAACAATAAAAATGTGTTCCAGTGTTCAAGATAAGACGTTTTCAGTGCCTCTTTCATTTTCCGCCGCTGATATTTGGTTTATGCCACGATTATGATACACAATGCCTGATGAATTTGCGCATCCTTCAAATAGCGAAGAATTTCAAATTTTTTTCGTAGATCAGAGTGTTTTGAATGCATTTTTTCCGCTCTTGAACATGAAAATCCAAGTCAAGGTCTAGCCTTCGGACAGTGAACTTCATGTACTAACGACCAATAGCAGTCTGGTCAAGCTAGGATCAGTTCTATCCTCGATTGTGATTGGAAGGAAACTCAAACTGAGCTTCTCTGATTGGCCCGTATAATACGAATATTTTTTTCCCGGCTAGGAAACGGCTTGGAAGCCTCTATGTGATTGGCTTCTTTTGGAAGTGGTGCCTTCTATCCTAGTGTCCGAGGACCTGCCATGGCTTCGCTAAGGCGTTTTATGGCGGACACCCTCATTTGTTGTTGCTCCCCGTGCTATTCCTATGAGGACCAATGGTTTCAACTAGTCTATAATGAGTGGCGCTCTATAGATGCAGCTCACAGTTGCATGGCAGCGTGTGCAGCCACCTGCAGATGCAGCTCGCTTGCAGGACATGCATTGCCTTACAATATAACTTTCACTAGGGTAAGCAACAACCAACTCGTGCTCTCTCTCATGTGCTGCTAGTGCCTCACTTCGACCCAATCATAAACACGCCTTCGTAGACGGGTCATGATCGGACGGTGGTGATGTGTGTGTGACTCGGTCAATGGAACATCAAATTTGTGACGAGTGTTATGTGCACTAATGCTGGTATGGTAGCGGTGATCTCATACTCGTCAAGCATTAGCTAATGAACTGAGTAAATTGTGAACATTTCTGAGACTGATAGAAAACTCCTTTACTAAAAAGGAAGAAGTTTCTGTTTAAAATATAACTAAAATAGTGAAATGTGGGAGGGCGAGTTTCTATCTAAGAATACTTGATGCGATAAATTGGAGTTTTTAAAAGGATTTTCATTAAAATTTTTAGCAAGAACTGCGTTTTCTTGAGCTCCATCGGGAGTTATTTCCTGTCTTGCTCTCATAGCGAGCATTTGTCCTCGCTTGCGGCACTCTAGAAATCTCCTTTTAGTGATCAGATAGAACGGGCATCATATGTTTCACAGCTGTCAAGATTAACGTTGAGGCGAAGAATAATTGCCATAATTAATGATCCACGAGGAAACAAGTGTGCTGTCTAACATCGAAGTTCACGGTCCTCGTCTGATGAATAACATTGAAGCCGCGCTGCGCAGGTTGTGTTTATCGCTCTGCCTGAGTGCTCGTCCCGCATCTCTTAGAAGTGACTAACAATCGAGTTAAAGTGAGTGCTTTCAAGCAGCCCCTCCCTCATTTTCCAAAATGTTCTTGGCGGACCAAAAGCCACTGCTCCCTCTCAGCAGCCTGCCGCAGCATGGAGTCTACTGTTCCTCCATGCCTCCTCCACCGCCGCCGCCTCCCTTGCCTACTTCCCCTCAATGCTATTCCTCTACCGCCTCTCATTCAGGACTGATTTCCCTCAGCGAGTCTCCGAGTGCAAACAGTGCTCCAAATTATCATGAATCAGAGGAGTACCTGGATTTGGGTAAGTATTTAAACATTGAATTACAGTAAGTCTCAGGAGCTTTCCGGTGACATCAAATTTTGTTGATCGAAAACAAAACCAATACATTCAACACAGAACGTTGTATTTTGCTCGATTACAAGTAAGAAAACTTGTGCATTGATATAAACAATTGTGTTTATAAGTGGGTTTTTCGGGATGGCGAACCGAGATCACTTATAGCCCATTTGCCGGGCAGTCAGAGATATCGCATGAGCGCGTATTTACTTAGCCGCTTGATGTCAGAGATATCACTCACGGTAAGCCGGTGTGTGTTATGGCCTCAGGGGTAAGCACATCTGGATTCCCTGAAGTCCGTTGAGGAATTGTTGTTCTCGATAAAAGTGTTGTGTAAAAATCTACGCAATGTCTTATTACATCAAGACTATTACAGATCCCAGTGCTTCGCAAAAGCGGGTGTGTATTAATGTATTTTTATTTTAACAAATGAGGGGAAAAGTTGCATGCAGTACTTCGAATGTGCATCTGCCTTTTTGTGTAGCGGATTTCTACAGAAAGAGCAGCAGTACAGTGCAGTAACTGCAGCATCTGTGGCAAAGTAACTCATATTCTTACCAGCTCTAATGTAATTGAACATGCTTGGAAACTGAATGGACGCATTATTTGAGAATGGTCACTATTTCTCATTGAGCTTAAAATTGGCTTCGTCTTATGACGTCATATAAAAATTGACATCGTCAACCTTCGTACACTGACCGAACACTTTGCTTCAAATGTGAGGACAACTTACTTATTAAAGAGCCTTCCGTTCCTTCTATGTTCTGTTTTTATTCAAAATGATATTTACTTCAGTACCGAAGCTTCAATAGCCGAATTCACTATTTATCACCGTCGACTATGCGTTTTTTAGGCAAACGTAAAAATTTCTACGCTTTCCGTCATTCAGAAAATTCATTTTATGCGTAACAAAACCGATTGAGCAAATTTGAAAAGTATAAAAATGAGCTGGGAGTACATAGAAATTAAATGTTATCACACTCGAAGTTGGCAGTACTCATCATTTATAATCCTTAAGTTCTGAAAATAATATTTTCATGATGGCGGCCATTATTGGCCACACACAGGTGGAGTCGATCTCTGAAGTTAGTAACAGCACGTTCACACATATTCCTTGGAATAGCGTTGCCTTCTTCTTCAACAATTCGCTCCCTTAACTCTAGTACGGTATGAGGGAGACGTTTAAGCACCTTTTCTTTCAGATATCCCCACAGAAAGAAATCGCGCAAATGCTCAAATCAGGTGACCACGCAGGCCACCCTAAATCTCCCCTCAGAGAGACCAGACGTCCGGGAAACATTCTTCTCAAAACAGTGAGTGAATTTCGCGCTATGTGGGCTGTACCCCCATCCTGTTGGAACCACAAGTTCTTTAAGCCCTCGTCCTCAACAATCTGTTCCATTTTGGCTACACGAAATTACTCAACATTGAGATAACGTTGAGAAGTTAAGGCAACTGCCCCTCCTTCCTCCTCAAAAAAGTATGGGCCTTCATCACCAAACAATGATACACATCTCCGTTAGTTCAGGGAATATCGCTGTGTTTCCCGGATAACTCGTGGGTTATTTAATGCCCAGTAACAAAAATTGTGCTTATTGACAACCCAACTCCGGTGAAAATGTGCCTCGTCGCTACTGAAGAAAGCTGTTTCGAGAGGTATCTGGGCAAGCATTTGGTTCATAGATTTTGGCGTTTACATAATCTATTTGATATAATTCGTGATTTATGGGGATGGGAATTGAAATAAGAGAACAGAATCCTTCTCACACTGCGTTCGGATGTTCTCAAAGGAATAGCATGCCCGAGTGCGACTGCACTACCGCTGTTCTCACTCGCTCATTTTCTGGTGTTCTGATAGATCATGTGTGATAGATCATGTGATAGATCATGTGTGTCTGTTCTTAGTGTACTACCTGTTTCCTCTAAGAAGGACTGAATGATGTTCGCCTGAAAAACGAGGTCGTTACGCAGAATGTTGAATCGTCGCCGAGAAGCTTTTTGCGTCGCAATCACAGATTGGTCATTTTGAAAATACGCCCGGATAGCATCGCAGAAATACTTTCCCGTCCACTCCATGTTGGCTGCTTAAATGGGGATGCCGTTGGGACAGAATGAGACGGCGAGCATCTGCCTCCCCCCAACAGCCCCGAACAGTGAAACATCAAAACTGCTCAATCGGTTTTCCTACGCAGTACTACAATAAATGAAGACGACCCTTTTTGCTCGAACACTTCATATAAATGCAGTAACTAGCAGTCAGCTCTATTTACTGGTCAGCTCTATTTACTGTAATTAACGCTTGTTTCGATAAAAATACAGCGCGACATGCACCAATTTATTATGTGTCTGCTCTGCACTCCATTGAAGACGAATACAGGATGTTGATAATGCTACATTTACCGTCGCACTGAGAGTGTGCAATACAATACACAGTTTTTTCGGCCGCACTATTTCGAATTCCGCACTATTTTGCAAAAGTTTTCTTTTGACGACGCACTTAGTAATTGATAGGTAAGGGAGAAATTGAAAAAGAAATCGAGTTTATAAATATCCGAAAGGAACAGCTACAAATTGTCAGTCTCGTCTTAACAGTTGTTAGGTAGCAACTATTATTTGGAATTGTCTCAATTATAAGCTGTACCTGAAGACATACGAACTAGAAAGAGAGCGATAAACATGTTTGTGAATTGCAGCACTTGATCGGTGCTGACAAGCACACAGTGTTAGGGTCCTTAGCTGCCACGGCGTTTCGATTTCGACTGCCTTAATTATGCTGTCCTGGTCTGCAGACTTGACAGAAGGGTTCGTGTTACAGTGTCTGAGGCTTCAATTGACATTGGTGCTTGACACTCATGCAGAACCTGAGTTCAACGTGGAGAATGGGGCATTTTATTTAAGTTGACTTCTATGAATACCACGAGGTTCTCTAAATCACTATTTCCCTACGAGTCATTAGCAATGTTACAGAGTAACTTTAGTAAATTTCGAATTCACCTCAATTTCTCTCTCGTGTGGTAGATACATTTCCCTCTCACTCAGACTCTTCGTTGGTGTTGGGTTCTATTTTTTACTCGTCAGTTTTGGCTCCAAAAACGTGATTGACCACTGCGTTTTTGGCCTGCCTCAAATGATTGCTCGACATTAGGTAAAAAAAAAGTCTTGACATTTTGGAGCTACTTTAATTATGCATTTGTTGATGTTTGCTGCAAAGATCTCATTTTAACAGACACGCATATTACCCCATATGCCGAAGCAATGATACGAGCTTCACACGAGCTCGATCACCTGATCACTCAAAGGAAAACGATGAGGAACGGGAAGAGATCTCCGTTTTAGGACTTGTGCGTTGTCAGTGTTCCTATTTTAGTCTTGCTGCTGTCATTTGTCTCATGGATTCTACTCAACATTGCGTTTACCATCAATCCCCATCACGTGAAGTGAAGTAATATCTTACGAAAACTCTCTTCCAGTAAACGATATAAGGTATAGTCTGTATATATTATAAACTTGATGGCATGAAGAATGACGAAGCTCTCTGTTTACGTTTCCAACTACTCCAAATCATTTTCGTCAATCGTGAATTTCACCAGTCAAATCCAATTTGCAGGAGATTACATGTAGTATTTCTCACTCTTTCTGAATGAGATGAGAATATGAGAATTGATGGAAAAATTGCTCAAGATTTTCACCGAGTAGGGCACAAAATTAGTCATTTCGAGTGCTCGGAAGCAGAAAGGGATGCCCTTCTATGCTCTCAAAAGACAAGGTTGTAGCCGTCATCGGAATATAAAGGATGGTAGAACATTGAACACACATTCTGGCGGAATTCGTATAGGTTGCCCACAATACTAGCTTGAGTCTGCCAAAATGAAACATCAATTTTCAAACAAATGGCCTTATATGACATTTTAATGACGCAATTGAGCTTAAGAAAACAAGCGAGCAATAATACTAGGCTCGATGATGAATCGATTGCCGATCAGAGGGGGATTTCAAGTATATTATTATGATCAATTTTTGTTTCCGCTCTGAGAGGTTAACGACCAGCGAGCCATTAGCGTCAGTCTTGCTCTTCCTCGTGGGCCCGAGCATCGCTCGTTTGTTAGTGTAGAGCGTGAGAAAGCTCGAGGAAGTCGAGCGTTCACTGTTGTAAGGGCATAGGGTGTCGTAGAAGGATGTAGAGTAATTGGTACAACCACACAGCGTGACTCACACACTCTACAATGAACACAGGGCCAAGGACACATCAGGTTGTAGGAAGAACCGAACTACGACTTTGGCCCCTCAAAATTGGGAGCTTCCTGTCAAGTTCACGCCACAAAAAGTTGCTGGATCGCAGCCGGCCCTGTGAGAGGTTGACGCCCGAACAGGATTGCGTTACGGCCGTCCGAGACTTCCTTACGAGCTGCGTGCTGCTTATAGGAAGCCTCGCAGGACTCGCCTTCGCCTGTCGAGTTGAACCAACTGCAGGTTAAGGAACTCCTCGTACGCGGACAAAGGAAGCTTGCTCGAGCGGGACTCGGCTACAACAAATGCTGGGAGGAACCAGGCAGCTCCTAAAGCGTAGCACTATATTTGGTCAATTCTTAGCCAAGCGCAACGTAGAATGGCGTTGATACTGCTCCATCCTAAGCTCCCATGTCTTCCTTGAGTCTTCCTTAAATATGTCTTCCTTGAGTTAGTGATGGTACTGCAGTATCGACATGGCTTCACGATTGGCCGCTCTTGATCCGGAGATATTTTCTTCTTGTTCTGTAAAAATTCTGTATGAAATATTTTTCGTTTTTGAATTATTTCATCGTTATTAGGAATATATGCATCACAGCAAAGTACACAACATAGTTTCATGAGTTTTTCAACTCAGTATTTTTGTGAAATCGCTTCATCGGCGTCATTAGCGCAGGATATTCGAATGTTGCACGACTACGCTCGAAGGCTTCATCAATTGCAGTGTACAAGAGTGAGCTTCAATCGCTCGTGCGCGAAGACTGTGTTTAGCTGGGCTCCACTCGTAGACCGTACGACGCCTCCCATTTAATAGCTTTGGAAATCACTCAAGCGCTCGTCAGATTTATGTATCATACTTCTTCCTCCTAGTTCATAGTACTTCAAGTATAGGTAAGTAGGCTCGTATGATATTTTGTGTGTTCTTAGTGTTTCACTTATTCATTTGTTGAGCTCCGTCAAAAGTATTGTAATGTTGCATCTGAAAGCAGGTTCAACTATTTAATATGCTAACCTGAATTATAAGATTTTATTCACTAGCGTTAGAAAGTATTAAGCTTGAGTATTATTTTCGGAAGTTGAAAATGAAAACATGAATTTTTGAGTCTCAAACTACCACTTCATAGTCCGTTTTTCCGCAATGCCATGACATATTGGCTGAACTTTAGTCTGGTTTGTTTTCTTCCGGCGTGAAGATGCCAGGCAACACAAAGGCAGCGGAGGAGGGGTGCTCGGTCAAGGCTGTGCCGTTGCCCTTCTAACCTTGGGGGCCTCCTTTGGCACTGGCGCGGTACTGCCACGCTTTTTGAATCGAAGATTCCTCTGACACAACCACGGTACCGCCATGCTTCCGTGTAGATGCTTCCTCAGACACTGCCACGGTGCCGCCATGCTTTCGTATCGAAACTTCCGCTGACACAACCATGGTACCGCCATGCTTCTTTGTAAATGCTTCCTCTGACACTGCCACGGTGCCGCCATGCTTTCGTTTCGAAACTTCCTTTGAAACTGCAGCGGTACCGTACGGGTTTCGTATTGAAGCTTCCTTTGACGCCGGTGCGGTACCGCCATTCTTGAGACCTACCGCGGTACCGCCATGCCTTTTGTATCGAAGCTTACTTCTGCACTGTTGTGGGTCCGATACAGTTTTTGAATCGAAGCTGTCGTGTGTACTGCTGCGATATCAACGTGATTTTTGTAACGAAACATCCTCTAATACCGCCTCAGGCCCGCCGTCCTTCTGCTTCATGAGTCTTTGGCACAGACGCTGAATCGCCTTCCTCTCACGTCATGAACCACCTCTAGCTATGCCGATGTGTAACCATCCTTCTTCCTGCCAAGCCCATTCTGATGTTCGGAAAAAGGCCGCATGTCTTGTTTGTACGGGCACCACAACTGTACTGGTATATTTTTTAACGGCCTCTCAGGCTCACATATTTCGTCGTTTCCTTTCTTTCTTAAAAATCTGAAGCTGAAACTATCAAATTCGATTTTGATTTGTGTTATCCTGCAATGCCTCGCATTTTTCCTCCAACATATTCAATCGCAGCTCAAATTTTTCCCTAGGTCTCATAATCCCTCGGCTTTTTTTTTAAGAACAGTTGGTATAAGACAAATGAGTTTGACTTTTTTTCAGTTGCTGCTTTCTCAGAATTTTTTCACAGCTCAGAAACCGACGCTTGATTTGGAACGCACCGTAATTAGATTGAACCCCACGAGCGCAACTTGAAAGTCAGACTTTCAGCGGCTTCATGACACCGTACCGCTTGAACCAGAACCTTCTCACGTGACCAGAGTATGTGCGACCAAATTCCACTCGCGAGTGTAAGTATAGGAAAACACACGTTAGTGATCATCGATAGTTGGTTGGTCTTAGCCTGTCTTACATCATCGTACTGTACGATAATTTTCTTACTGAAAAATGATAAGTAAAATAAGATTTCGGTGAATTTAGGTTGCACCTGCATTTTGGTAGAAATTTAAAAAAAGACGAATGAGGGTCGAGACAACTAAAGTATATTATGTCAAATGAAACTTTAAAGCATTAATTCTACAATGTTTTTAGCAGCTACAAGCTTTTTTAAACTTCAAACTTCCTGTTGGCACTTCTGAACTGAAGCATTGTGGCTGCGTTATTTCGAGGGCACATGATGTCACAAGATGTGCCTGAAAAAACATCCTGATGTTTGGTCATTGAATGCACAATTGCTCTTATTACTCCCCGAGTGTCGTGCACCTGAATGGCATATATTATTCGAGCAACTTAAAATCATGTAAAACAAGGAACAACATCTCCGAAATTCAAATTCATATTGAACATTAATCAAAGGGTGAAATTTCGCGAGTAAAATTCGGTCTTGCAGGGCATCTCTATACCTGGGATTTTGGCTTGCGTTGTCTCCGTGCAATGTTAAAATAAAAGTGTTTTCTGGTGGCTTGCAGCACGCGTGATAGTTGGCTGCGGTCGCAGGAGCTGCTTGCCCTCTGGTGAGCTCCCCTCGCCGCCCTCGCGCCCTCGCCTCGGCCTCAAGGCCGCGGGGTGCGATGTCCTCACGGACCTCGCGCTCGTGTGTTGCTACTGCTGCTGGTGGCGGTGGGGGTGATACTGCTAATTGTGGTGGTGGTGATACTGCTGGTGGTGGTTTTGGTACTGCTGGTGGTGATGATGGTGTTCGTGCAGGTGCTCGTTATACTGCTGGTGGTGATAATGGTTTTCTTGCATGTGCTGGGGATAGTGGGGGTGTTTCTGATCTTGTTGTAGCCACTAATGATGCTGTTGGTGTTGGTGCTTCTGATCCTTTTGTTGCTGTTGTTAAACATATTA